>JABUQX010057047.1:0-40000 GCA_015478945.1 Trachelipus rathkii | reverse complement strand
GAAAAGATACAATAATAATAATAATAATAATAATAATAATAATAATAATAATAATAATAATAATAATAATAATAATAATAATAATAATAATAATAATAATAATAATAATAATAATAATAATAATAATAATAATAATAATAATATACATAAAATAAAAATAACAATTTATGAATATAATAATTAAAAATAAAATAATTAAATAATAAATATAATATAATATATAAATACAATATATATAAATACTACGCTTGAAGGTATTTAATAATAATACTATATATAATTATATATATATAATGAAGTTAATATAATATCAAAAATATATATAATATATAATTATAATATAACATATACTATAAATAATATTATAACTTATACTATATATAGTAACAGGATATATACTATAAGTATATAAATTTGTATATATAATTATTAAAACAAGAAAAATATTATATAAACTAAATAATTTATATATATTTAATATATTAAATGAGTTTTATATATATTGTATAAAATATAATACATTAATAATATATACTTAATATAATATATATAATACCAATTAATATACTAAATAATAATAATAATAATAATGTTACAGAAAACAAAATTAACATTTTATGAATAATTAATAGTTATATAATAGTTAATTATAATTAACTCTAATTTAACTATTAACTATTCATACTAGTACTACAATGTTAAAATTGCTTTCCAAATATTATAGATTTTATGTTATTAAATGATAATTATTTAATAACAAACTTTTTAGATGTATAATACTTATCTTGGGTTTAAAAACTTTTTAAACTACTTTTCTTTCCTTTCGCTACTTCATCAATAATATTTTTTTTTCCTTTAAATTTTTCAAATCATTCATAAAAAAGAAAAAAAAAATTTAAAAAATTAAAAAAAAAAATTTAATAAAATTTTTTTTTTTTTTTAAAAAATTTAAAAAAATACAAATTTAGTTACCAATAATAACTGTTAAAATTAATCTCTCTTAAGTTATTCAAATTTTTGTATCAATTTATGCAAATTTCTTTCCAAAGTATCATTCGTCTCTTTTTACCTCAAAAGAAAATAGAAAGTTTTCAAAAAGGAAAATTGAAGAAAAATATAATGTGGATAAAATATCTTTTCCTATTATATTTAGATTTAGTTATATATATTTATTTATTCATTTACTAATTTATTTATTTATCTACTTAACAATTAATTTATTCATTTTTTATAAATTTATTTATAAACTTTTGAAGAAATTGTGTAATCGTTTTTATTTTATTAAAATTTTTTGCTTTACAAGAGCAATACAAGCGCTGTGTTCCAAACCTTGAACAATATATCTCGTATATATATATATATTAATATATATGATATATATATATCATATTCAGACTATATATATATTAATATATATATATTATATATTATAAGTATTATAGTATATATATATATATATATATATATATTATATATATATATATATGTATTATAATATATATATATTAGTATATTATTATAGCTATAATATAAATATATGTATAATAATTATATATATATAAAATATATACTTATATTATATATATATGTAGTAATGCTAAAATATATATTGCTATATATATATAATATTATTATATATATAATATATATATAATTATATATATATATATATTATAATATATTATATATATATATATATAGATCGGAAGAACCTGCAAGCATTTAATAAGTCTATTGTATTCATGTGAATGAACAGGCCCACTCTGTGCACAAAGCCCCCCCTCCCCGACTTCGAGGTTTCGGGTGCCGAGATGTTGCTTAGCCATTTATTATTCGATAGTATCTTATGTATAGGTATTATTATTATTTATTATTTATTATATTATTATTATATTATATTATATTATTATATTAGTTATTTTTTTAAGTGGTATAATATTGAATTATAATTGATAATTATAATTTAATAATTATAATTATAATTATAATTATTATTATTATTATTATTATTATTATTATTATTATTATTTATTATAATTATTATATATCAATTAATATTATAACATTAGTATATCATATTGATAGCAATATTTATTTATTCATTATTATTATTATTATTATTATTATTATTTATTATTATTATTATTATTAGTAGTTAAATATCGAGTATTGTAGTTTTAATTAAGTCAATGACAAAAATTTTCACTTATTAAAATAACAAATTGAATTATTTTTGGAACAATAATAATAATAATAATAATAATAATAATAATAATAATAATAATAATAAATAATAATAAAATAATAATTAATAATATAATAATAATAATAATAATAAAAATTAATTAATAATAAAATAATATATTAAATAATTAATAATATAATAATTATTAATTATTTAATAATAATAAATCATTATAATAATAATAATTAAAATAATTAGATAAAAAGCTATATAGTATGATGGCTGCTTGTTACAACTGAACTTTCTGCCTTCGATAGTCATTGGAACAAATCGAACCCCAAAGAGATATTAAACACCCATAGATTTTACAACAAAAAATACTACAATCCCAAGAAGGCTTTAACTGCAGGATATTTTTTTTACAGAGATCGGATTTTTTGAGAAAATGACATAAAAAATACTCCATGGGGAAATGAAGGATGAAATGAATGTTAACCTGTACAATCTAACTCTTTATATTTTGTCGGTGCTGGCATTCATTGTATCAGTCACACTCGCGTTCACAGAGAATTTCTGCCTCAGATATAACGTGTTATGTTGCGCTCTATATGTATAGTGAATCGTGAGAATGCTACATTTGATGAAACTTCAGTGTATATCAATGAATAACACTATCGAACAGAAATTTGATCGGAGTCTGGTTAGATTATGGCTTGTAGGAATGCCTCTGCACGTCCATATCGAGTATTTGTCAAAATGCAGATGAATATGAGCCACCTGTGTCGACTGAAGCGTGGGGAAGGCCTATTACTCGTATGGTAGAGTGCAGAGAGAGCGCTGACATGAACAAGAGTACATGTTTTTTTCCATCTAATAGAAAGAGACCTATGATCTCACTTCTCAGACTTCGGACTGAGAATAAATACAAAGTAGAATTCCAATTAGTCATTAGATGAAATAATGATAATAATCGACTCAATAAATATCACATAATTAAGTTAAAGTTAAATGATTCCTAGCAATCCCTTTAGACTATTTTGAAAATATATATAAAGTATTGGCTTACACAATATACAGCTTTGTACTCATCTTTATAGTCTCACAATAGGATGTTGATAATCATATACTTCTAGTGCTTTTAATATAAAATAATATAAATTCAGGATCTAAAGGACTCATCGTTTAATAGAGAGGTAATTTTTACATATAGAAGAGAAGTTTATTATTTTTAAGAAATACTAATTGTTTGAATAAATAGTTTATATTACATAGCTTACAGGCAGTTCAATATAATAGCAAATTATATTAAAATTTAGGAAGAAAGTGTATTTATATATATATATTATTTATTATTAATAATAAAAAAATCTGTTTTGAAAAAATTTACTTATTATATATAATATGTTCAGTACCTCATAGTTTTCTAATAGAATTATTTTAAATACTTTAGGATAAAATTTGAAAATTATTAATTATTATTTTCGCGCGATCGATTTAGCATATAAAGACCAATATTTTGACTAAGTTGGCAGTGATATTATACGCAGATTATATGATAGTCAATCTAGTATTTTCAATCTTCCATATAACGAAGGAATTATAATTTACATTAAGTATAATAGGACCAAAAAATAAGATAAGAATTTATCTCTATCATCGTGCTCGCTAATTTCTCTTTGAAATCGATCTGATATTTCACCGATGATTTAGATACTCTCCTGAAGACATATTAGATATGTCTACATTTGTTTCATCCACAAATCGGAGTATGTCACTTCACAATTAACTGCTCTCATAAATAATTTCATCAATAAACATATAATCAAATACACCTATATATAGTCAAACACAAATGTGTGACAGAAATAATTAAATTATATATTTACTCAAGGTAAATGGAGAAAGACATTATTAATTAGGGGTAAGCTACACACTCTCACTCAACGCGAACGAAAACAATGTCGACAACATCTTTTATAATTATAAAATTCATTATGGATGGAATTAATGACTTAGCGACTACTATTCACTTAAGATATAGCGCATACGAACTCAGCTCGAGCAGCGCGGTGGAGTCGGAGCCGGATAATTTAAAATGTTGAAGCCGGAGTCGGGAGCCTGTAAAACAAATTTACAATGTAGATTGCTGCTTCTTTTCAATACCATAATCTTTATAATCTTTGGAGGCTAATTCCTTGTATTTAAGTAAGGAGGGATCTTCTAGGTCAGTTTTAGATTGTATGTATACAAGCAGAGAGGGAGGTATAGAGGATCTGTGATTACATATAGTCGTCTCCGCTTCTTGCCTATATAGAGAAAAAAAATATAAAATAAGAAGTGCTTAATGTTCTTATAGAGATTCTTCACCTATAACGAATATCTAGAGACCTCTCTATATGAACTCTGTAATCCTCTAAAAAGGTGCTCATTGCTAAACTTTTTATTCTTGTCCTGACTCTAATTTCTGCCCATATTATACAAATAGCCAAACTATTATATATGCTCCCATCACAACTTTTTACACCTTATACCATATATATGCACTGATATCCTATGAGATATCCTGAGAGGACCTATATACTCTCCTAATATCCTATCAAATAACACTCAAAGACATCTAGTACCACGACATAAACGTTTAGACTCTTCTATCCTTAACATTTAAGTTTTGACAAACCATTATCGCGCATGTATACTACAAATATAAAATCGTTAAACACAACTCATCACTTCAGCATAGGTAACACAACTTATGCAACCCTAGATCCTATAATATTCTGTATACCTAACCTAATCGATAAACTCCTATAACCATTAAGCAATATTTGTTGCTATAACTGATTCCTCTGAAACCTATTGCTATAACTTACTAATCTCATCACAAATAGACCACTGAAAATACACTAGATCTCGCGGGTAAGCTATCTCGTGATCTAACCACTCTATCTCCGAAAACACAATCAGTATCTGTGTGTCTATAGAATAGAACCACAAATATAATGAGACCACATTGGAACTATTCTCTCTCACCTCGTTAGGAGCTCGCGTCGCGCTGCATAATGAATCTCTCGCTTCGGACCTCCGGCTGTGAGCCGAATGGCTCTAACTCAATATCTCACTCATTATCTCTCTCAATAAAGAAATGTTAATGATTGATATAACAAACTCTCGAATATATTTATGAACTAAAGACACCTCAAAAAATAAAAACTTATAAATATTTTCTGCTCGCAAGTATTATTAGTAAATACTGATGCTTATTAAGAGAATAAACGTTTTCAGATTATACGCATATAAATTGCAAATCTTCTCTCAGTTCTCATAATATAATTATAGCTAATACCTTTATTCTCACCCCTAGTTATATATAATTTATTAGATACTATCTCTAGGCTGTAAGTGATAACAGTTTGTATATATTACCTTATTCGCAGACACTGTCCCTAACATTATTTAAATATATTTGGTTATAACATACTCAAAGTTTTGAAAAATTTTATCCTATAGGAGCAAAATAATATTACCCGGCACCTATTTAAATAATCAGAAAAATATTTTTCAATTTATAATGATAAGGTAGCACTCCCATACCTATAATATTAATATATAAATATATTATAATATTAATATATTAATAATATATAATATATATAATATATATATATATTATATATAATATATATTAATATATATTATATATATATAATTAATATTATATATATAATATATAATATATATATTATTTAATATATATATAATTATATATATATATAATATAATATTATATATATATTTAATATATATATATAATATATATATATAATATTATATAATATAAACTCACGCTCTCTATATAGCGTATATAAGTTATATATAAAAAATAATATATAATAATAATAATATATATATAATATATATATATAATAATAATATTATATATATATATATATTATATATATATATATTATATATATATATATAGTAATATATATATATATTAATTATATATTTTATTATATATATATTAATTATATATATATATATATATATATATATTAATATATATATATTATTAATATATAATATATATTATATATATAATTATATATATATATATATATATTAAAAATAATATCTTTAATATATATTTATTTAATTTAATTATATACATTTATTATTATTATTATTATATTTATATATATTACTATAATATTATATTAAATATTATTATTATCAATTATTTATTATTATTATATTATTATTATAATATTAATTATTATTAATTTATTTATTATTAATTATTTATTAATATTTATTATTAATTTATTATTATTTATATAATTATTAGCAACCATATTCCCACATGACTGCTATAATGGTTGGTATATGCGGCTGCAGAAAGTATAAGTTCCTTTTATATATTACTCATCTATGAACAAATCATGTTATTAAATAGTTAAAGTGAGTAGAAATAAATAATGATATAGATATTTAAAAGCCCGTGTGTTACATCACACAGCCGCTATAGAAGTGATCTCATTGTGAATAAAAGAAAATATCCCCGAGTATACCTGTGTAGTGGATGTGCAGGATCTCGTAAAGGAAATAAATTAAGTTATAATAGGGGTCGTTTAATAACCTCTCGATATACTTAAATTAATATTCATTCTAAAAAATAGCTCCAATAATTTTAATCCAAATCATAATGTAATATTTATCAAAAGAACCTATTCTCAATAAAAGTTTTCTCATCTCTCGAATAATAATAATATTTTATTTGATAAAATAAATCCATACTAAATAAATTTAATTATATATTATAATAATTAATTGAAAGAGTTATACTGAGTGTTAAGAAATTATTATGTTCTCTTTTTAAATTTATTTAAATATAATATTATAATTTATATGTAAATTATTTACATTTATATTTATTGTGATAATAATACATTTTCTCATGAAGTGATTAAAAAAGATTAAAATTAAATTTTCATTTAATATCGATCTTTAAACTTTATATATTTTTTCTTCGTCTATCTGTATGCTAAACGAAGAATCTGGCTTTATAGTTCATGTTCAATTAATAGGATGAACTGTTCAGTTCCATTATGATGAGTAAATAAAACTATTTATTCGCTCACTCTCAATACTTGCATAAGTTCTCCAGGTGTTTTCAGCCTTACGCAATTATCTAATTAACAAGACCTACATCACATTATGGGTAACATCCCAGCTCTTTCTCTACTTTCCCATAATGTGATTATGGGAAAGTGAGAGATCTAAGAATGTCCCAGCGACATCGGAACATTCTATATTAACACACACTAATCACTCAACACATAATTATATATTATTATATAATATTTAATAAATAATATTATTTATAATATATATATATAATATATATAATATATATAAATATTATATATAATATAATATAATATATATGATTATTATTATATATATAATAATATATATATATAATATATATATATTATATATATAATATATATATATACATATAATAAGATATTATATATATATTATTAATATATATAATTATATAATAATTATATATAATATTATATTCTTACGTATTATTTACTATCACTATCTTTCTTATTATTATTACTCAAGAACATAGGAAAAGTACCTTTTCTGTAAGTTTGTAAAAACTTTTAACTTCTTAGCCCAATCCAGCAATAATGAAGTAATGTACATTGCGGACTCCGGTTATCTGAACTTGTGAACTTAAAAATTAATGATAATAAATATATGTGTTAATATTATAAAGTAAACAATTTATATAATAAAAGATATAAACCTTGATGATTCAATTTGTTGCATATATATAAATATAAATATATATATCTCCTTAAAATATTATAATTTAAATAAAATTTATTTACTTTTTAAATTTGACTTTTGGTCATTCTTCTGGATTTTCTTTATTCAAAAAAAATGGAAACGAAAAATAAGATATAATAGGAAAGTCATTCATTTGTTGCTTTTTTGTTTATTAAAATTTGGAAATAGATATACTCATAAAATTTTAATATATGTCCATACATTTTTAGTTAAGTCTATATATATATTATAATATAAATATATTAATAACTTAATTATATATTAATATAATATATAATATATTAATATATATATTATATATATTATATTTATAATTATATATATATATATTATATTAATGTTTAATTATAATTAATATATTATATATATTATATAATATATATTTAATTATATATATATAATATACATATATATATATAATATATTAATATATATATATATATATTATATATTATATTATATATATAATATGATATATATATATATTATATTATATATATTATATATATTATATATATAATATATATATATATATATATTATTATTACATTCTACAATTCATCATTGAATGGACTGCCAAACACTTTCAGCCGAATTTTATATACAAATTGATAGAAATGCTATGAACTATTTTTCTTTTATGTGGCTCATTCTGAAACCCGAGCCCTAGCGTTGTTAATATGCAAGCCGTTTATAATTTCAATCGTGGTCCTGGTGGTTTAAAACACTTGATTAGAGTCAACGCGAGGCTCTGGAGCTATCCTGAAACCATCCTCAAAGATGAGAAGTAATATTAAATTATATATATATATATTAATATATATATAATTAATATATTATATATTAATATATATATATTATATATATTAATATATATTATATATATTATTATATATTATATTAATATATTATATATATATATATATATACTATATATATATATTACATATATATATATTAATATATTTATATATATATTAATTATAATTTAATATTATATATATATAATATTATATATATTATTAATTTAATATTATATATAATATTAATATATATACTATATATTTATATATATATATATATATATTATATTATATATATATATATATATATATATATATATCATATTAAATAATATAATATATATATATATTATATTAAATATTTAGTACAGCATGGTTATGTACATACCTCCAGGTATACGGTATTAAGAATATTATCTTATATTTAAATCTTTCCTACTCAGTATAAAATAATACTTTTTATTTTATTAGTTAACCTTTATATAGTAACGATGATTAATTGATATATAATATATTATATTAGTTATATATAGGTATTATATATATATTAATTGCCTACTCAATTACTTAGTAATATTAAATTTTCACAAACAGTGAGAAATAAATGGAATAGGTAACATGAAGTAGTGAGTGAAAAATCTCAGTTGATCTCTCTCCTCTCCTATGATCTCTATAGTGGAGTGAAGTCTATCGATTCTCTTTGGTCAGAATTTGCTTTAAGTCTTATCCTATTTTGTGTGCGGACCCTCTTCAGCTCTATTATTAATTCAGAGAGGCGATTGTCCTCTATATATCGGAAGATATTGTGATGGAGATTCAGCCAGTTTAAACTAATGTGATACTTTTGTGTCTCTCGTCTAGTCTCCATAATCCTAGTCATGGATTTTAGAAGTTTGACCCATTTCGTATTGGCACATAGTGTTCTGCGCTCTCACTCTTAAGTTCATTCTCTTCTCGTCTTGCAGGAAAATACTACTCATAATACTAATCGTTCTCTGAATCTATATATTTGATACAACCTATTACTCTAAACTAAAACCCTATAGAATTTTTATTTTTCTTTGATTACTTAACCTCTGCCGCTTATCCAATTAAGGATATTTCTTCTTAGACTAAAAAGATTTGAATACAGGTTAATATTCTCACAAATCATAATTTACATATCGTTCTCATTATTTTATTAGGTAGTACTTTCCTACCACCCCCCTCTCATTTAATAATTTATAATCACACTTTTCCTTGAATTTAGAATTTATATCTTGTTTTCTTTTTTATAGCATTTAGCATTAATGATTTTAAGCTAGGACACTACTCATCTTATTTTGTGATTAGTTCCTTAAAATTCTTTTTCACAATACCTTAACTTATTATTTATACTTATTTATTGATTGAGATTTTCTATACATAGTTAATTTATCATCTCTTATATCCGATGCCTCTCCTTATTGTTTGATCGCATCAACTATTACTGTCACTCATGTAGAGATATCCTCTAGTTCTAATTTGGTCATAATATTCTTGTATTGTTCGAAGGTTATATTTATAAAATTTGGTTTTATAGATATAGAGTGAGTACCTGTAATTTCTTTAAGTTTTATATTCTTAGGGTTTCCTTTTCCTCTTCAATATCAGACTCCCTGGATGGGATCTTAATATTCGCTCCACTAACAGTCTTCCAAATGTTTAAGCGTTCTGAATTATCTGTTAATAGAGCGTATTGATGACTGAGCGTGGTCCCATTATATGCATTTGTACACTGCCGTGCCTGCTCTTGACTAGGAGCTATATTTACCTTACAACTCGCGTCGGTGCTCCTAAATGACTAACAGTCCCTACACTCTCAGCATGACCTTCTCGTCGGTTAGCTTCCACTAAATACCCAGCTTCTCTCCTTTTTAAAACGTTTACATTAAGCGCCCATCCAATCAATACGTAGTGTTTTCGTACACTTCTTGCAGTAAATCTCATAATAGGTCATTCATAGTAACTTTCATCTTCTAATCATGAGCTCGTATTTACATATATTCCCTCACATTTTATAACAATCCTATCTTACATCCTCCACTTATCGAGTGCTGAAGGGTTGAGTAAGTGTGTGAGTATGTAGTATACTTAAATGTATAACATAATACTTACTCTATATGTTATAAACACGTCTCGTGAATCTCGAATAACTCCTTTAAACTTGTGGATTATATGTGAGAGCTTATAAAATACATTCTGCTTAATAATTTATCTTACTCAATCAATTCTCTCGTCATTAGCTTATCTGCTATATGTTTCTTCCTAATCATAGATAACTAAGTGAATATATCTCTATTCTTTTATTGAATGTTCTTTAACTGAACTTCTATACATCTCTAGAGTGAAACTGTTATTATATTCTTCTCATCCAAATTACTAGAGCGTCCTCATAAATTTATATGGGATTTCATAATGTGATTAATACATACATCGTGATAAAGGTATGTGATAGCATTCCCTCTCATACTGATTATAAGGTAGGGTAGGTAAGTATTAATCTCAGAATCCATTCAGTAAACTCTAATATCTAAAAGGAACCTTAACACTACAATACCAGTATATTAACTAGTATAACCTAATAAATATTTACTTAAACACAACTTGAACATTATTGTTATCACAAACTTAGTACTCTTCTGCTCATATATTAAATGTACACTCCTAACTCCTCGTATTACCTTAATTGGCAAAATATACTGTACCACATAACTTATATAATCTTTTAATTTTTAAATTTATACTTTTCTCATAAACTCATATTTCAACTCAGTTTCCAATCCGTGTCTTTATTATGACTAATAGTATTGTCATTGACTAAAGCGTTATATAATTACCCGCAAAAACCCCAAGATCATTCTTAAAAAAGCCGTGTTTTTTTGGCTTTGTGGTGCCTGTGCCTCAAATCGGAGTCTAACTCACAATAGCACCTGCTTGTCCCATTGCTCCTGACAATGAGTCTACCGCCAACAACCTCTATATAGTGACGCTCATTCGCCTTCTGCCGTATAATGGTTAGGAGCTGTGTAATAATTCTCGCTGATGTGGTATATATATATATATAATAATAACATAAGTTACATTACCTTACTTATTAAGTAAATGCTTCTTACTATATATATTAATATAATAATCCTAATGTAGACGTGGATCCCGAGTGCTTTCCGTAGCCTCCAGAAGAGTGTCTTCAATGTCAGAGAAATGAGCGTAAGAGGAAATGCTATCGTATCGAGGAGTGCGAATAAAATTACTCGTTCTCCTCTTCGTCATCTATGTCTAAATTTATCTATTATCAGCTTAATGAAAATAAATCGTATATTGCTCCAGGTAATACTTCTATTGACGTGAAGTGAGCAAAGTCAGTATAGTTTATCATCAAACGAAATAGTGCTGAACTTAAATCCTCTATGTATTCTTCCTGCTAACAAATCTTTTCATGCAGCCTACTTTAGCTCAATAAACTATATTCTATACAATATAATGTTAAATATACCTATGCACTATTTCTCACTCCTTATACTATATTCTGATCATATGATGGTGATCATTTCTGTTGCTAATTCAATCCTCAAATAGAATTATAAGACCTAATCTCTTTACTCGGTAACTCCTACCTAATTTATCCTACTATATACATCTCAACCCTGAGGTGACAATCTGGCATTCCTCCCTCCTCATCTCAGGTTATCAATAATAATACCTATTTAGATACTTGTGATTATAACATATAATTATTGTAATTCGGGTCATAATTAGGCTCCTGATGATATCATAATAATGTAATGTTTATAGAGTAAGTCGAGGTTAGTGCTAACTCAGTATAGATTGCAGCTATTCCTCCCATGAAGTTTTGATATATATGACTAGTGTTTGCAATGCTTACGTGTAACCTGACTCCCCCCGACTAATCGTTCATAACTATATATAATTATCTCATTATTGTAAAACTCTAAGTTAAATAATAGCCACTCTATCCCTTTCTCATAGTGTTTGTAATGCAACGCACACGTTTTATAACTTCTAACCTTTTTATATTATCCTAAAAAAGGAAGCCTCTGTCTTCTGTAATTTGCTAGGCATTATATTTTCCTCTTTTATATAGATTATATACTCACTTAGTAATATATATCTAAGATTCTCTTTGTGAATAATACTTCTACAATTCTCACATTTACTCTATAAATTCATTCTGGTAAATCATCTATTTCCTAATTACTCGTATATACCAGTTATCGTGCTTCTCAGGCTCGATATTCAAGTAAGTCCTACTGAGGCTGAATATATATTAATATACTTTTTCTATCTAACCGATTTTTAGGAATATTTATCTCGCTTTCATTATAGAGATATAAACTACTGAGGAAAGATTTAGTATATACTCATTTATATATAAATTAATTTTATATATTTTTATATATATAGTATATTGGTGGCTGAGCTTACAATCCATAAGAGCATTTACTCCATATGAGGGAATGACACGTCATCATCTAGCTCTACTAAATAGTCACTCCACCTCCTTGGATTTTTCCTCCTTCTCTTTCTAATTTTGAGTGATCTAACTTTCTTGTGCAAGTGAGTCGCTCTAATATCGGTGACGTTGGCATTGATATGGAATGACGTACTTTCTGCTTTTCTGTTATAAATAGTAGTTTATTCTTTAGTGATTTCTGTCTCTTATTTACTTACCTACTCATATATAATTCCTACTTATATATTACAATGATACTCATCTTACACTTGAGTCAGCACATAATCTTAAACTCTATTATCCAACTACAATGTCCGACGATCATACTGACCCTTTACATCTTATCAATACTACATTTCAATTCTGTCTCCCTCTTTTTATCTTCATAGAATTCTCATCTCTCGATCTTTATCTTCTGCGATTTCTGTATTTCTGAGCTTATCTAGGTGTACTTAGTATATTTCTCTCCTGTGCAATAAAGAGGTGCGATCATCAACTTAGATAATTTCATATTTTCTCTTTATAAGACACTCTCCCAAAATTTAATTATATCTAATAATAACTCACGCATATCTATATAAATCTTTTATTTACTATATGCGTGAATATAGTACTCTTCATACTTTGTTTATCTTCTTCTCACGCCCAAATATCGTCATCGCATACATTCTGCCTTCGATATTATAATTATATAGCTGTATCTAATTCTCATCCTCCTCTACCTATCTTTATAACATCATACACTACCAAAGAATGTCTTGTATGATCTGTCTATGATTGTGACGAGCAAATTCATTCATAGCGTTTGCATCCTGTACACGGAGAACGGAACAAATATCGCAAATCCCTGTCGCGGAGTTTTAAACTTGAGAGTTAATGAAAGGACTCTATAAACTTAGACGAAATATCATATTTATATCTCTTTATACTCAATCATAGACTTTAACAATTCCGTAGCCTATAATCTCAAATGAGTGTGGTCTATTCCTTGCTCTCTCGTTCCTCTTATTAATAATGAGTCTAGTAAACTTTAATCTCATATCTGCGGAATAGGGCTCTCTCTTGTGTTTTCGTACCTACTCAGGCTTTTTATGGACAGGGTATTCTCGATGTTCAAAAAGTCCATAAAAAAGTCATTATAATATAAACTGTTCATAATATGTTAACTTTCCTGATGATATATTCATATCTTAGATTATACTCATCTATTATCTCAATTTGACGGTAGTATTAGATTAATATAATATATGTATGGTTAGCTTTATCTCTCCTTTTATATAGGCACCGCAGCGGCAGATGCTCGATGGGAAATTACCACTCGCGTACCAACACCTTTACGATAACACGAAGCACAAGGAGGTATACTGTGATTAACTGCGCCGGAATTTTAGTGATGCTAGATATTGTAACTCCAGTACCTATTATAGTTCTCGACTACGGTGCTTGTACTTCAATTTTTTCTTATGAACTACACCTCGGTTATACTGTGAGAATAAACTCTTACCTTCCTATCTTCTGTGTGAGTTTATTACCTAACTGTAATAAAATTTTAACTCTCACACTTAAATAAACCTGCAGTCTGTATGCTCGTTTACTGTGAGTACGTATAATTGCACTTTAAAAGGAATGAAATTTTTTAATAAGTGAGTTATGAGCATTAATCCACTACTATCGTTTGAAAGGGCTCTGCCTCCTAATTATATAATATAATATATATAAATAATATAATGTTATTAATCATTGTTAAATTATATATACCAGAATGAAACATCTATGTAAGATATATATATAGATAATGTATATTTATATTTGTACATTACAATTATACATATATATATAATATATATTATATATATATATATATATATATATACTGTATGCATGTTGGTGTTCCTCATATGTTTGAACCTTAATTTCATTTTCCACGAAATAAGTATATTTATCATAGCATTAAATTAATTATTAAATAAATAAAAAAAATTTACTTTTTGAAAATAAAAACCAAAAATGTAATTATTGTTTTAAATATTAACCTTTCATTTTAATGTTTTTAACTTTTATTTTTTAATGTTTTAATGCTTTCTTTCATTATACAAATATTAGCTGAATTTATTTTTAAACAGAAATGCACTCAAATGTTAGAGTAATGTGAAAAACCATTTTCATTAATTATATTTTAATAATAATAATAATAATAATAATAATAATAATAATAATAATAATAATAATAATAATAATAATAATAATAATAATAATAATAATAATAATAATAATAATAATAATAATATTAATAATAATATTAATAATAATATTAATAATAATATTAATAATAATATTAATAATAATAATATTAATAATAATAATATTAATAATAATAATATTAATAATAATAATATTAATAATAATAATATTAATAATAATAATATTAATAATAATAATTTTAGTAATAATAATATTAATAATAATAATATATTAATAATAAAATAATAATAAAATAATATTAATAATAATAATATTAATAATAATAATATTACTGATACATAGATATTTAATAAATCAATCTAGATGATAATTACGATTAATTAGTAAATTAATAATAATAATATTACTATAATAAATATTAATAATAATAATAATATTAAGAATAATAATATTAATAATAATAATATTAATAATAATTAATATTAATAATAATATATTAATAATAAATAATATTAATAATAAAATATAAAAAAAATAATATTAATATAATATTATTAATAATAATAATAATTAATAATAATAATATTTTGAATATATTTGTTTGTAATGAAAATATTCATTATCTATAATATTAATAAATAATAATATTTGAAAGTAAATAAATTAATAATTTATGTATTAGTAATATAAATGGATTAAATGAGACAAATTATATCATATATGTAGATTAATAAAAGTAAGATTGTAAATGATACCGTTTAACAAAAATTGAACAATATAAATAAAACATTCTGGAAATTAATGAATAACATTCATCATCTTTTAAATAATATATATTAATAATTATAAATTATTATTAATATATAGTATATAATATAATATATATTAATTAATTGATCCTAATTAAATAGATTAGTTATTTAATAATATTCTTAGATAATAATTTTTATATATAATATGATTAATTATAAAGATTTAATTATAAACTGACAATATATTTTTAAAACTTTAAAGTAATACAAATAATATTAAAATAATATTTAATAAAATTATTACAGATTTTAAATGATTTTAAATGTTCTAGATTCAAATTTCAATCATTTATATTTAATAATTTATATCTTTCTGTGATTTACTCTACATGAAAATTATATCTCTCTTCACTTTAATAAATCACTCTGCGTTACGTGACTATAACTGAGTCGTCAGGTATATTATATTGCACTATAAGTGAATTGGGAAAATATATTGAGATTACTAGATATATATATTATGGTGATATATATAATATATTATATAGACTCAACACCCTCCACTGTTTGGATAAAGTCCATATATCGTGTATAATATTTTTGTCTGGTTTATATAATATATATATTAATATATATTAGGTATATATGATAAACTAATCTAGTCATAATTATATATATATTATATATATTAATATATATATAATATATAATATATTATATAATATATTAGATTATATATATATATATAAATTATATAGATATTATTAATTATATATATATATATATTTTATTGATTTATCTTCAATCTCCTCTTGAAAGAATTTTCATGGCTTACGCCCTTTGTCCGTGTAATTATATAATATAAATATAATATATATATATAATATAATAATATATAATATATTAATATATATATTATTATATATATATATAATATATATATTAATATATATATTAATAATTATATATATATATATATATCTCAGAAGAGCCACAATACCATATCTCAAAAACTACAACAGCTACCAGGAAAAACGGAATACATTGCTGGAATGCTGGTCCAATTTCAGTGCGGATAAATGTAAAAAAAAAAAAAAAATTAAACAAAATAAAAAAAATTATATTCTCAAAACTACAATAGACAGCGAAAATGGAAATACATTTGTGGATCCTCGTAAAATTTGGATGGGAAAATGTTAAAAAAAAAGAAAAAAAGTGACCATAAAATTATAGTTTATTAATAATAGAAATATGATTAGAGAGCCCTATTTAGAGACCTTTTTGGTACTCAGTTAAAATAAATAGCTTTCTATTAATTTGCTTTTTTTTTGTAACTAAAGAATACCCGCCCTTATACCGCACCGATGGCCGGCGAGTCGGGTGTCTCTCGGCCTTCCGGGGAACTACGGACAGGTGACTATATTCCCCCCTCAGGGGAGGGTCTCCGAACCCCCGGCTCTTTGGTATTTGTGTGTCGCGGGGTTCTTCCGCCCCTTCCCCTACGGTGGATGGAAAAACGTCCCCCCCTGTGTTCCCCGTCGGCTCGAGCCCCCCCTAAATTGCCTTTAATACCTTACAAATAATATTATAATTACTATGTTCCAGCACCCCTCCCCAAAAAAAATAGCATTTTTTATGTTCATTTTTTTATCTATTTTTTTTTTTAATTTTCCGAACCAAAATTTACAAGGGATTCCAAAAATGTATTATATTTCCCTGTAGCTTTTGTCATCTGCATATAAGTTTATTGATATATGCAATGGTGTTTTTTTTAATTATTTTTTTTATTAAGTTATCACCACCCCATTGTGGCAGGGCCCTAGCAATGTAAGACTTTTAAGATAGCGTAAGTAGTTTTTGATATAATGGATTTGTGCTCCTTCTAGAGGGCGGCCAATATATATACTATATATATATATATAACTACAACAAAAATGTTAATGATAATTATAATATATTATAATAAATACATGTATAAGAAAATCAACATTAGAGATATATTCGATATATTGATTAATTAAATATATTTAACATATTAAAGTTAATGAATGTGGACTGGCAAATTGTAAATTATATAAAAAAGTTTTGAGAAGGTTATACTTTTGAAGGAATCCTCCCTTTCAAATATACTTTTGGACTAATCTCTAAAATATTTTATTAATTTAAGATGTTAAGAATTTTCTAATTCAAAGGAAAAATTGTTAAAATTATTATTATTATTAAAATTATTATTAAAATTATTATATATTATTATATATATATTATAATTAATATAATATATATATATATATAATATATATATAATATATATATATATATATATATATATATATTATATATAAATATATATACTGATGTGTAATATTGAACGTTGTCTAATATATTTGGCTCCCATTTAATTTTGCCTAATCCATATATATAATTAGGATATGTTAGTTATATGCTTTCATTTAGAGCAAGTTTTTGCTTCAAAAAATGTTGTTTTTTTTTAGTTGGCTTAAACCAAAAAAACCATGTTTGTTTAAACTAAACAACTCTGCCTAATAAGTTCGAGAAGTTGAAAATCTTAATACACCAATTGTCAGATATCAGACATCATATTAGATTATCGCCATGAAAAATCGATTTTAAGAGGCATTTTTTTCACAACAAATTTTGAAAACTTTCAACAATTTCTGTAAATGGGAAAGCATAATAAAATTGTACTTGAGTTAATATTAAAATTTCCTAACTCCTACTCTCTTTCAAAGAGTAATTTTAAATTTAATAAATATAGCCTTTTTTATTTGGTAATGATTTTTTTATTCAATGTGTAAAACAAAGAAATCTGATAGGAAAAAAAAACTTATTCTCTACAGGTAAAAAAATCTGTATACCCAATCTCTGTTTAACGTGTTCTATTTTCTTAAACGAAATACATTTCTTTCAGTGAAGACCTAATGAAACATGAAAATATAGGATTTGAAGTTTTAGTTTTTATTTACATTCATCGTATTTTATTATCAAAATGAGCGACCTTACTCATAAAAGTAACTAAAATTTTTAGGCAAGGTTTCTTTACAAAAATTTAGGTCATTCATAAGACTTCAGAAATAATTTCAGCTCTCTCTCTCTCTCTCTCTCTCTCTCTCTCATCTCTCTCTCTCTCTCTCTCTCTCTCTCTTCTCTCCTCTCTCTCTCTCTCTCTCAATTCAGAAAAAAAAACACAAATACAATGGAAATCAGTTTTAAAAAAAAAAAACAAATAGTTGCAATATGTAAAACTGTACAAATGTTTGATTAAGGTGTCCTCTTTTAAAATTTTAAAACCTAATATATATTTTAGATACTCCCTCAAAATGTCATGCGGACAGATGTTGATTCTGTGCCAACATCTTTGGACTCTTCCTTACAAATCCTAATTAAAAATACACTACCTCACAGAAACAGACAAATTGGAATTTTTTTTTTTGAAGGGGAAATCATATTAATCTAAATACTAATAATTTACTTGGCTAAATAGAAGTTTGGTTAAACTATATAAAATTATATTTTTTAAAGAAAACATAGGCATTGCAGAGCAAGCACCAAACCGCCATATATATATATATACTATGATAATATATATATAATATATATATAGTATTATATAATTATATATATATATTATTATATTATTATATAATATATGTATAAGTATATATAATATTCATTATAGTATAGTATAAATATATTATGAATATATCATATATATATATATATATATATACTATATATATATTATATTATCAATATATATATATATATTATAATACTATATATAATATATATATCATATTATTTATATATATAAGTAAGTATATATATAATATATTAATATATATATATAATATACTATAATCATATATATAATATATATATATATTACGGCCGTAGACAAGCGGTGTTCAGGGGCGTTCGACCCCTTACAGGAAATTATTTAAGCGACCAAAATTTTTTGATGGCTTAGCTCTCTGATTTTTAAGGTTTAAATCATAAAAAATAAACATATCATAATAATGAGTGGCTGAGGAATAGGAAAAATGACTGGAAAACATATTTATGGTTCGCTAAGATTTTTAAGGTTAAGTAGTGCGTTGAAAGGATTATAGGAGAGGATCTCTAGCCAAGGTATATAACTATACTACGCAACATAAAATAAAATTGACTTTTCTGATTGGACAACGAGGTATATGATGGCAGAAACATTGAAGAATTAGTTTTAGATGGTATTTAGCTTTCGAGAAATCATCCAGCTGGTTGTAGGTTTCATTGCTTTCACATGCCTTTTATGAAGAAAGCTATGAATCATTTTGTTGTTTTATAGATTCAGATGAAGCAATTGTTTACATTCAAATAAATTGATATCTTTTTTTGGTTATTTTCAAATTTGCTAAGTTGAATGTACGATTACTTATTCTATTCTCTTATTGAAGGTAATAGTTCATAAATATATATTATATATCTATAAGTATATATATTACTATATATAATACTATAATATATAATATTATATATATAACCTATTACTATCTATATATTATATAATATACTATATTATAATAATAATATATATATATATATATTGAAAGCTTCAATTTCAATCTGCGGTAAGAGCTGATCAATTCATTGATGTTTGCTTAGAATTCTAGAATTCTCGAATGTTAAAGAAATTACTAGTCTTATACGTTTAAATTGAAGAGAAACTTCAAAGTGACATGTCACTGAAATAGACCATTAGAAGAATGAATAAGAAAGAGAAAGGAATGTAATTCGCTTAAAGCAGGGCGTTACCTCTGAAGGAGATCCTAAAAAGCAACTTGTTGAATTAATTTTCTCTGGCGAGCTCAAACAATAAAAATTAGAGAGATATTAAAATTAAAATTAAAAGGTGGAGGCATCAAAAGCTCCAGTAATTATGTAATTAATATTATTGTAATTAGGATATACAGTATATTCATAAAAATATGTGATACATATCTTACTTACAAATTTATACTCACTACATAAAAACAACTACACATTATACCGAACTTAACATTTTGAAGTATTTTCCAAATTTATAAATTACAAGTGAACAACTAAATTATAATGCATTTAATTGCTAGATTTAATCAATTGTTAGTTTCAAGCCTTCAATTTGCAAAAATTACTATATTGTCATTCAAACTTCATTTAATCTCTCTCTCTCTCTCTCTCTCTTCTCTCTACTCTCTCTCTCCTCCTCTCTCTCTCCTCTCTCCTCTCTCTCTCTCTCTACTCTCTCTCTCTTCTTCGTCCTCTTAGGCTAGTTTTGCAACGATCTTAAACTGTGTTGCATATCCCATATTTTGAATTTCTTTGTGTTCATAAAATGGTGAGTTAATGACACCAGAATTTCGATAACTCTTAGAGAGTATGAAATTAAAAAAATATAATAAATAAATTTAAGAAATTAACGTCTAAGAGTAACGTATAACGTATTCATACTTCATGGGATAAAATAGTTAGTACATCTATAATAAATTAAAATTAGCTCGACGAAACCTGTAAATTTTGAACTATTAAAAAATATTAGCTTCAATAGTATGCATATATCAGTTATTGATTTAAATGACTAATCATTCTAAAATTAATTCATAACTAAGTAGTAGGGCAGGCATTCCGCACGACGATGGTCATTTTGACCAACGGGATTTTTACCTGACCTTGACCTTTTTTGAGCTCGAATTTTTACCTGACCTTGACCTTTTTGACTTGACCTTTTTTATCCTTGACCTTTTTTGGGCAACCTAAATTTTTTGAAACCCAAATTTTTTTGAGAACCCAAATTTTTTGCAGCCCAAATTTTTTTATTGAGAACCCAAATTTTTTGAGAACCCTAATTTTTTTTGCAACCCTTCGAAGAAGGGTTGCGCCAAACGGTTGCGCAGCAACCATTGTACGTGTCCCACCCTAATTTTTGAAAGAACCCTAATTTTTAGAACCCCTCAAGTTTTTGAGAACCCTATTTTTGAGAACCCTAATATTTTTGAGAACCCAAAATTTTAGACCAAATCCTTATTTGATCTTTCCTATAGCGGTCAATTTTGACCCACCGCAGCTTTTTGAGAAACCCTAATTTTCGAGAAACCCTAATTCTTGAAACCCGATTTTTATGAGAACCCTATTTTGAGAACCCTAATTTTTTGAGACCCTAATTTTTTCTCGACAAACCCTTTTGGGTCTCCCATGGGTCAATTCTGACCACCACTCTAATTTTTGGCCACCCTTTAGCGGGCTTAAGCCATATTTTTGACTGTCTTAACACTCTGTCTTGCACCATGATATTTCGGCCTTTCCTTGCCAGATACATGGGTCAATTTTGGCCCACGCTATTTTTTTGGCCACTCGTGTCCAACGGTTCAACTTTGATGGTTCCTAACTTGAACGTATGTATGAATCTATCCTAATTCAATTACACACAACACACACACAACACTTACACTTATACAACACATTCACTATGACACTGTATACACACATTCACTATGACACTCTTGCGATTTACCCATAGACATTTACATTTACCCACTTACAACTCACACACAGATTTCTACACTCACACACGCAGATACACTTACACACACAGATACTTACACTCACCACAGATTACTTACACTCACACACAGATTTACTTAACTCACACAGATTTACTTACACTCACACACAGATTTACTTACACATCACACAGCACACACACCACACAACACACACAGCAGATTACTTACACACACACACACACACTTACACTTATACACAACATTCACCTTAGGCAGATATTACGCACATTCACGTATGACCACACATTACACTTATACACACGTACAAACACACTACCAAACCCTTGGTCTTCCGTGGGGTCCTTTTTGCCCACCTAATTTTTTCCATCTCCTATATTTTTTCGGGTTTGCTCAATACAGCAGTCCAGGCCCACCACTGAAGGCTCCAGGCGCACCCAAAATTCTGTATTAAAAACAACTAGTATACATTCCAGTGCTTATGCTATTATATATTATTTTTATCTTATTGTTGCCCTTATAATCTAATATTCAAAACTTGTTTTCTTTCCACAAACTATTAATTCTCAACCTTCTTATAGGGCAATTGATACTGATTAATTTAGGCACATTCGCGCAGATATTGTATTTATTTTAATTTGGTGGAACGTGCCAATATGCGTGTGGGTATTTTTCAACACCAAAATTCGCCCACACTAATCTATTATCATCTTGATCTGACGCCATATCTCTTTGTGGAAAGGAAACATATTAGAAGTAGACTGTTAGTTATGTTTAATCCATCGAATAACAGTGCTTCTATTTTCCAGATATGTAAGCATATGCCTCCAGTGCATCCGTGTTGTTCTGCGATCCACTTACTTACTTCTTTTATTGAATTCCTATCAGAATTAGCAGAGTCTCAGTCAATCATTACTTTTTAAGATCTTCAAACTTCAACCCTTTGGAGAAACTGTTTTCTTAAATCTCCAAGGGTAAGTGTAAGGCCACGCTTCAGTTTATTTCCAATGCTTAGTTATTTCGCCTATGGAGCACACTTTAACGTTTTATGCCTATTTTATCTTTACAAGTGCCATCGCCTGGGGCCTGTATGTCGGCTTCATCAGTGCCATTTGCTGGGGCTTGTTTTTCAGCCTCTGGCTTTTCCAATCACCGTGGATTCTCGGTTCCCGTTTTGGGGCACTTTACCCACTCTTCAGATTTTCCCAAGGACGCCAGTTCTCAGAAGAAACAGTCCATCTCACAAGGAACAATAAGTTGACGGTGTCTAGGTTTAGTAGTTTTGCATCCTTTATACGTATCACACACTCTAACTTCTTGTTCCAGATAGTTACTAATACTTTGCCTATAGGAATTCGACGCACACAAATTCGTGAAGCATCAACCTATTTTTAGGCTCGTGTCTACCATCTTAGACCGAACGATCAGCCACAGTTATCAAATATACATTCTAGATAAAATCCTCCCCCATAATTACTTTAATAAACGTTCATTTTATAACGTTTTTATTTCCCTTCTTTATTAATGAACTTCTCTTCAACGAATATAATACATATATTCAAGGAGGGGTTATTTTAACTCACGGGTGGATTACGCACTACGCACTCACTCTCATCTCAGAGGATTCAGTGCTTTCTTTGCAGAAGGAACGATTGGAAACGTTCAGGTGAATAGTGTAGTACCGTTAGGCTAAAGTCTTGCCATTAACAGTTTAACAGAGGTGGAGGTAGATAGATATTAACACTTTAGTTATTTATGTTTCAGACTAACCTCCTAACACCTTTCGCGCCACAGTAGCATACTAACTGACTAATTTTTCTCTCTTTCTCTCTACTAGAATTAATCCATTAATCATTAAATCATGACAGTTCCTCTCAGTCTCTGATTTTCGACGCTGTATTAGTTTCCGATCTCACTTTCTAAATTTATTGGGTGGTTTGGGGACTCTGTTAACAGTTAATAATCCGGGTCTTCTTTCCATTAACTCTCTCCCTAACATACTCTTTAAATTTAGTTTGGCGCCGCGAACAGGACTCATTGTTTAGGCTATACCTAGTAAGTTTAACAAAATAGATATTCAGGGTTAGATACTAACATATCTGAACTCTTCCAATTCGCGAATTCTGCAAAAATTCTACCGTTCGAATTCCAGAGAAGTACTAGATACGGTTATAGTTAATAACAGTCTTAACCTCCTTTTTCCTGCAACGCTTTTCTCACTTATCATCCCTCATTTATATTTTGTTGTTTATATTTTGAAATATTTTTTGAAATATTGAAATACCATTTATGCACTAACCCTAATGATGTCTTCTAACAGGTTTTCAGAGCTGGGGGGTGATGGGGAGAATGTGGGAAGTGGTGAGGTTGGGAGTGGGCGTATCATGGGAGCAGTGGGCGGTGGTTTAGTGAATATCGGTGGTGATATTGAGGAGGAGGAGATGCCTCCACCAACTCAACAAGAAATGTTGAGGTTTATCTGGGAGAGAGAGGCGAGAGATGAGCAGACAAGCAGAGAACAGAGAGTTCAGAGAGATCATCCACCACCACCAAGAGTTCCTCAACAGTTAACAGATCAGGGAGATTCAGTGAATCCACCTCTACAGGAATTCCTGACTACCATAACCCAGGAATTTAAGTTTCTTAAAGAGGAAACGGCCTTGTTGCGGGCACAACAGCCAATACCGCCACAACAAACGAGTGTTCCTTCAGTTGTTGCTACTCCAAGTGGGACGTCACTCGGCATTTGTTATCAAATGAGATAATGTTGATGAACTTAGGCTCACCTGTATCTCCAACATATCAGCACCAATCCAGCAACAACAGTTCTATCCAGGAACGACGGCTCCAATATATGGAGGTTCCCCTTATTCTGACGTTATTTACACAACGCACACGACGACTCCCATTACACAACAGACTGATGTGACTAACAGACAGACGTACTAACAGACAGCAATATTCTATACCTCCTTATTTCAATGATCCCTTGACTTCAAGTCCTTCAGAGATACCGATAACAGTTCAACAGCCTGGTATCGTACCGCTTATCGATACCAGGTCATTTGTTGTTCCTCCTCAGCCACAACCGAATTACTCTCTTGCAGACAATAGAGAGCCATCGATTCTTGCGCCAAGTAGATTGGACATTTTGGAGCGTCATATGCTTCTGATGTCCCAATCTATCCTCTATCTGGCTGAAATCGCCAAGAACTCAAGGAAAGTGAAAGTGGTTGAGCCAGGGAAATTCAAATATGAGGCTGATCAGGATTTGGTTAGTTATTTCGCAGATTTTGAACAGTATTGTTCATTTAACTACCCGAATGCGCCTCATCAATGGTTAAGGTTGCTAGGCAGGCAACTTGAAGGATCGTTTCTGCAGCTATATAATCTCCTGATCAAAGATGACAGAAACTACGCATCCATTAAAGAGACTTTACTAACATGGTATCAGCAAGAGGAGAAAAGAAAAGATGCACATAAGCTGAATGCTTACCACTCAGCTTATAGGACTCCTGGTGAAAGCGTGCCGTATGTACCTTCTTCGCCTGGAAACGATCTAGATAAGAAAGCCCTAGTTCTGCGGCTAGATATGCAGAGAACTTATGACTCGACCTACGGATACAGCTTTTTTTCTAAGTCTTCCTTCCACGTATCGAGAAAAGGATCATCAGCAAATATATTTACACAGCCAAGAGAAGACAGTAACATCCGAGTGCCATGGCGGAAAATAGTAAGCCTTGCAGACACCTACGTTAGAGACTACAATAAAGGGAAGAATGTAGCCACTTCTTCTAACAGCCGGTTTACAGTTTCTTCTGATCAACCTAAACAGGACTTGGACGAGACAATCAGAATAGATGTTATCAATCCAGGTTGGTTGGTCAGAAGTTTTGCATTCACAACAATGCACAGTGCCACAACCTCTCTAAAACAAACCAATTATACCCGCCAAACAGAAATTACACTAACCTATAACAATAAAAATACTTATCCCTTCCACTAACAGACGCAATCAGACCCAAAACACTTACACTCCGACATGTCACAACGAGAACACTAACAGAAAACACCTCGTTTGTGATTACTGTGAGAAGGTTGGGCACGTGATGGATGAATGTTATAAGTATTTAGGGATATGCTCGTATTGTCGAAAGAGGGGGCATGTAAGGAATGAATGCAGATCCGTAAGATCCCCTCCACGCACAAAACAATTAAATTCAGGTAGAGTGTGTCCGTTTTGTAAGGGCCCACATGCCGGAATTAACTGCTACCAAAAGGACACCACCGCACACAATGGAACAAAGGACTTCAGAGGTCTCCACAAAAACAGAAAAAGAACGTCACCACAGCCTCTGGTTCAAACAGAAACATAATTCCCCACGCGGCAGACAATTCACCACAGGGCACGATAATACACGTGCTCACAAAGAGCCGCCAAGGAAAGTTTAGATCCTGCGCGTACTAACTACACAACAATGTACATAACAATAAACGACATAACACCCTCCAGATTGAAAAATCAGATCATGGTGGTTTCTTTATATAAGAACTGCAACCCCGGACCCTGGGATCTTTGATTATCCCATATGTATAATGTCTGTATAGCGGTTATACTTGTTAAAACGGTTCATGATAGTACACACGGTAGTAAACCTAACGGAAAAATAGAACATTTTAAGAACAGAGCACAGAAACTAGTTCCAAACCATTAACAGCTAAACACGGACTCTGGTTTTAAAATGAGGTAGACCTACAGTTAAATATAACATCCTGCTCAATACAGCTTTTAAAGAGATAAAAATTTCGTTCAACACATAAATACACGTATAAGAGGAAAAGGATTATTTACCACTAGAGTACAGTGGGTCTACGAACGTGAGAGTCTCGTAGATGATCGAGATGGCAACTGTATGTGGTCACTATATTCACGACGGAAATCACAGAGAAGTGCGAGTGACAAAGAACAGGGGATAAGACGGTTTACTCTTTAACCTCGCACGCTCAATCCACACAAGAGAAAATAGGACGACCCTCTTCTCGTTGCCTTATCAGACTCAGAGAGGTGCTTCACGTATTGCAACATTGCCACTCTATCATTCAGATTTAAATATATAGATACTTCTATTGGCAGCTATAGATTGCGTCCTCCTAAAGTTAGACTGGATAAGTCCAGTATTAGGTTATGAACTGTTGCATATTTTCAAGGCTGCTTCACGTTGTCGGTAGCTATCTCATACGATTAATCTCGCTGGGTTTAGTTCCTCAGTTTAACGACTGCATGAGTATAGATCAGTGATAGTCTTTAAGTAGTGCATAAGACACCGTTATATATATTATCATTTTCAATATTGGATCAATAACTAAAAATACACATACTTTAAAGTACTCAGAAACTAAGACTTACTATATTTATATCTACATATATAACACTATAGAACTAAACTCTCCGACACTATAGTGACTACTAGTGATAGTAATAGAGATAGTACTCTCTTTCTTCTCAACGTAGTATGTAGTAGATACAGGTTCCTCAATACGGAACCTGTAGTATCAAGTCTATGACTAGCGCAATAGCTCACTTATTTATGAATTAGGATATAGTATGATAGTCATTAAGCAATACACCAAGGCTGATCAAGTATAAATCATCGGCGTCTGACGCAGGGCTCGCTAGCCCCTGGAAGACTCCTAGAGCCGCCATCCGGAGCAAACGCCAAGGGTATTTCAAAAACTATCTCTGGTCCCAGATCAACGAACATAGCTCAACGTCTCCCTTGCGCACACAGAGTGAGAATAGTATTCTTCTAAGGACGATCCCTGTATAGAAATGTCTTTCCTAGCTAATGTCAACAAGCTCAAACGTTACCGCCTCTCTCGCTCACATAATTCGTCGGCATATTTGGAGGATCGTGTGGGCGAATGCTTTCGAGTTAACCGGATACAGCATAGTATGCGAACCGGACTCATATACATAATGGGCTTTGTTCCTTACATGGGCCTACTCGTGGTCTCGCGGCGACTAGCCTAGGGGCTCAGGCGCTCATCATGTCCGACTTGCAGTGCTCACTCTGGCAGTCGCGTGAAATCTCCTCAATTGATCAGTAACCGGAAGGCACTCTCTCTCTACTGATTCTCATAGATATGATGCGCACCAACCTACTCAGAGCGCTCAACTCAGAGTCGAGGCTATGCTCACACGCGGATACCGCGCATGTTGCTCGCTTGCACGTTCCGAAGAGATGGAAAAGCATGCTTACTGCAAGCACTTCGGCTCAGCATTGTGCTTTAGAGAGCGATGAGGTTCGGCCAAGTCTCACGTTCGTTTGCATTAGTGTATGAGTCTGCTTGTGCCCTCACTCCGGGAACGCGTACTCTCATGGCAGCCGCCGAACCAACACAACCTTTACCCTCCCCCTTCTCGGCCCGGACGTGACGTACCATACTCTCGCCACGGTTGATCGATCAGTACCAAACGCTCTCCAACTCTGATATATCTCTTCAACCAAACAGTACCTGTCGAAGTTGTAGATGTGTTTTCTCATCCACGGGACGAACTTACATTTACGCCTGGTTAATATATATCGCTTCGATAGAGGAATGGGGAGGTATTTGAAACGGTTTTACTCAAAGTGTAGTGTCTAAAACGAGTACTACTATGTAGTAAAATTAATAACAGCGTCTGCTGTTCTTGCAACAATTGTCGTTTCAGTACGTAGAAATCACTATACATCACCTCTCATCGGTTAGGAGATGTTATATCTCTAACCTTCCCGCTAGCTTACTTCTTAATAACCGGGATTTACATTAATTGAACTATAACAGAGTGCGCACATTCGGAACCTCTCTTCTGACGTCGTCTTTATGTAGGTTTTCCAAAGAGAGTACTGACGCGCGACTCAATCAAGCGTATCTCCTTTATTCTCCACTATAGCGCTAGAGTGGTGAGATTGTTTCCTACAGTGATACTTTGGCTGGAAGCATGCCGTGCACTGCATATTTAAATCGTTTTCCCTCCTCTCTGGAATAACCTTGATCAATCGTATTATAATAGCTATCGATTATTGACCTCAGTCTCCGATTGTCGTGTCTGTGAATCTATTCCACCATCTCTCAATGTTGTTGGGTGAATAAACTGTGATTATAACTTTTACTAAGTGTATATTATACCAGAAATTAATGCGAGTGTAAGCTAAGTTGTTCCCAGCATCTGATCTCCTCCTACGCATCCTCAGAGCTTTACGAGCTCTGGCCATTCGCGGATGGCAAGAGTCGTCTAAGTGGAAGAGCAGTTCATTGATCTCCAATATGCACTCTGACACGTTCATACACTATCTTGTCTCTCCAATACAGAAGTTACTGAAAAATGGATATTGATGAGAAGATTGTACTGGTTATTTGCTTTAACAATTATCTCCACACGACGCGCATCCGCTAGCATATGGGCTGCCTCAGGCGCTGAGTGTGACCACAGGGATGAATGGTCGATGGATAACGCTATGACCACTCAACATCTATCAACTACCACATAGAGTTATAGTGCTTACTCCGCCAGACCTGTCCGAAAATTCCTGTCCGCCGCTTATCCAAAAGGGCAACCTTGGCCAGGAGATCGAACGTAGTAGCAATGTCGGGACATCTATTGGAACAATAACATGACCAAACATTTTAACGTCAAGCAGATCTCGCTATTACAGCTGCCAGTTAATTAGTATAACACTTGTCGATTAGCACAAAATCCAAATGGACATGTGCATTAATATCGTTATAGACGAGAAAAATTCACGCTCTGATAGCATAGAACGTAATCTGCAATAGGTGCTCCTCAAAAACCAGTGAACTCACCATCAAGTTTAACTTTGTTCACATACTGATTTAAAATGAAGTATCCGCCTCCCAATCCCTACCACTTACAAAATTCATCTAGTCCGAATGTTAACGTACTTATCGACAATGTAGTTATCAATAAAGGAAAAACGAATGAGACGGATTTCTCACTATCGCTAGAATGCTAGACAAAGAGTATGTATGAATTACAATCAAATGTAACGCTATATTGAGAAAAAAGACCGCGTATCCTGGTCATTGAGAAATAACTTGTAGCGTTTCCTACTACTGCGGCACTTCCGTTTGCTCAATATGGAGACTTAAGATGCCTAAAGACGTTGTACAGAAACGTCAGGCAATTCACATAACGCGGAATTGATTCTTGCTTCTGGATGGACGACGGTGTGTGAGACAGATATATGTTGTGTCCAGGTGAGGGTATTAGATCAGATATCAGAGTAACTACTCTACCACCGTCCACCAATTTATGGAAAGACCATATTCTCGTCACCCTATTGGACAGGTCCTTTCTGCTTTAGATAAGGAGTGGCTATAATACTTAAGATACGAACAGACATATGATCAAAAAGGAAATAATGTCGAGGCATGAGGTGATTAGATCTCTCTTTTCATATGCCTATCACATTTACCAGCAAAGGAATTTATACCCATGAACTAGCAGTGAAGAGATAATACAGGGAGTGTGTCATTGAGGAACACCTTCTCCAACGTACCGCAAGGGTATATTTGTGACTAGGATCTGAGTCTTCGCGAGGTGATAGATTGTCACGATAAAAGCTGAGGAGTGTGTCTCCGGAGATGAGACTACGTTCTTATACGCCGGGTGATACTTAATCTCAGTCTCCAGCGACGATAGTGCAGTAGAACCCGCTCTCGGCTCCCGTCAGCCCACAAAAGCGGGGTGGCCAGGCTCCAAGAACAGGAACTTAAGTGGCAACCTCAGCCAGTACTCCGCTGGGTATTTGAGGAATAAAAGTAGCACCGAGCACTCTGCGCGTACAACCCCCAGATTTGCTAAGCAGCAATTCTCCCGCGATCTCAACCGGACCTTACGAGTACCGCAAAAAGTCGTTAGTGCATCTCAGAAGGTGGACGAGAGGACGGTCTCGATCGATCTGAACGGCCGTACCAACATATGGCGGGTGCAATCGATCTCTCGCAAAAAAATTGCAGATATATATCTCTACTGCCAGAACATAACGGTCTGCCTGCATTCTCTCATGAGACCATTACCTTGAGCGAGTGCTCGCGGAACTACTCGGAAAGTCATCGAATCCGAGCTTAACAGCTTTAACGATGACAGAGCGTGAGCATCCTTTGAGGAGCCTTATTTCTGCGGTGAAGTCAATTCACTACATCTGTTAACTAGGTAGCAGCTCCATGCACGTCTGATATTAGTATTTACACGATATCTCGATGAGTCTAGGTAACGTATGGGGCTGATAGCTCGAACGTAGAGCAGCCACTGGCACTCACTCGTGGAGGCACAAGTGAACGTATTCTATCATCACAGTAATTCGATCGTCAGAAAATGAGTCGGATCACAAATTCCGTTGTTTAGAGAAAGACACACATTGTTGTCGCCAGAAAGTGACCTTCTCTCTCGTAGTGAAAGCTCATCTAGATAAGTCCTTCGAGTGTCACCTAAATACTGACTCTCAGGACTCTTTATCTCTTGCCGAGCAAACAGTGTAGACTCCTGTCAGGAATATTCTAAGCACCTCTCTGGGATATCTTCCCCGATGATCTGGGCAACAATAAAGTACGGGAGGCGGCCGTAATTCCTACTATAAAAATCATATGATTATCTCTCATAGTCTCTATGGTGATACATCTGATCAACAATGGTGAACATAGACGAACAGTTGATAGATATGAAAGACTTCATGAGAAACAACTACAATGTCGGTTTAACAAAGTCAAAGACACGTTTGCATTAAATAAGTGCCATTACGTTTCGTCTAGCTTCCTGGACAATTGCTCCCATTCCAAGAGGTCATTGACAGACCTTATATTAATAGCGTGAACCTTTTAAGGTTATGGTGTATGGTAGCTCTACTTATAATACGACACACATCCCAATGCTCTATGATAGTCAGATTGTCAACAAAATGTTATCGTATGCTAAGTGTCTGACGCTAGTTAGGTATCATATACTAAACTATCTGATGCAATCATATACCTACTCTTAAATCTTACATAGACAGCGTCCTAGTCTTTCAGTTTGAATAACACTGTCCGTAATCGTGCTTTACTAGAAAGTCTACAGACTGTATTTCCTAAGTGATAAAGATATCGTCAACCAGATTTTCACATTCTCTCAAAGGACTCAATCTCACGCCCATGTATCAGCTGATACGAACACTACGCAAGCGATTCTCTTATGATAAATTTCGTCCCTATCTTAAATCATCATACGATCTATTTTATACCTCGTGGTAGATACTCTTGTATATTCTTGATCTCCGGATGTCTGGAGAGTCTCTGTGAGGTGAATGGATGAGACAATGGATGTGGGCGCTGTTGCTCAGGGGAGTGATGATTGGTGCAGGAACTGCCTCTCCGTGCGCATTGCGGTCGAAAACCTTTGCTCTGGAATATGCTGGAGAATGCGGATAACTCTGCGGATGCAGATAGTCAGCCCAACATCTGCGGTCATTGACGCACAATGTGAAATTTACATGTAGAATTATGCACTCTTCACCTCTATTAGTCTTTAAAATTAGTGAATGCAACAGAAATTCGTGACTACTCGTTATAAGAGCAAGCTCATGAATGTCACTGCTCGAGCACTCTCATTATACTGTGACTGTTATATCTATAGCGACTATAACATATCTAGTTCAAGAAACCCATATGTCGTTGATGGTTATAGGTTAGTTAATAGTTTACGCTTATGTATTAACTCTCATCTTACTATATATTAAAGTATAATGACTTGTTATTTGTAATATATAATCGTAGAATATATTCCCGTGTTCAGCGATCAGGATGCATTATTATATATGTCCTAATCATCTCTCATTAACATACATAAATATCAATAAACAGATATACTGAGTATACTGATAAAAGAATTGCCTTTCGTCCAGGGTCCATTGAACGCCGAACTATCGATAAATAAAAAACACCAACCCACCTAGGTGTCATCGTTAATCTTTGATATACCTAAACATCTCTCTCATCAATATATAATCTGAGTTTGCCGTTTTTTTTAGAGTATATAATGCGATTTTTATAAATATGTAAATATCTTAAATTTAAACAATCAGAAATCGTAATAAGGTTACATTCAGATAATCCTGATTGACCCATTTATTTTCCCTCACAATTGGAAATTTATAAAATTTATTAAATGAAATTAAAAGAAATTTAATATTAAAAGTTTTTGTACCCATAATTGTTAGAAAAACAGCATTTATAGGTTAGTTAAACAATGAAAAGTTTCAAAAGAAACCTCCAATCGACATATTTGCAGCCGAAGAAAATTACATTAAATTTAAAATGTCGAATATTCAATCTATAATTATTTGATTTTTTTTCCTTTCGTGGCTGTTTACCTGCCGTAGATTCATGGAGGAACACTCAACAAAATACTAAAGAAAGTTTAAAAATTGAATAAAAGGGAACATAGCGTCATCGATAAGTAGAAACACCAAGTTGCCAGAAATCCATCGGAGTTAAAGTCATTTCATCATTTAAAGAAAGCTGCTACGAGAAGAATCCAGCATTCATGTTAGGGTGGTTTATAGTTCGGGTTGGACCATCCACGGCTGTCCTTCCCGTATAAAACCCTCATGAACACCGACGTGGACTTCATCCTTATATGGGAGATTATACCCTTGGCTTGGCAGAAGAAACCCATTTCGTATGGTTACAAATCCTATCCATAAACAGTATCAGAGCCAATAGAGAACTTTACAGTCAAGGGTGTACCCAGTATAACGGATACAGTGAGGTTTTTAACTATGCTACGAAAACGGAACAAACCAACTAGGCCGGATTATCCTGTTAGATTTAATAAAAAAAAAAAGCAGTAGTAGGCTTCAAACTTCCGATGCTTTTAGATGGGCTTTACGCAAATGCTTGTCCTCGAATAGAAAAATAGAAAATTTGGAAAATGGAATATATAAGTTGCCTCACTCCACTGAAGGAGACACCACAACCAACAAGTCTGGAGTTCCCATTCAACTCTCGAGTCATCCAGTTCCGACTACTTCGTCATGTCTCAATCAGTTTTTCTTTCCGTCTCCCGACGATCTTCAATTCTGTAATTTCTACAACGATTTATCGGACGCAAGAGGCGAACAATGCTTACTTATCACGATCAGCGAGGCGTGGTTCCTCATTCCGTTCATTAACAGACAACAGCTTTCGGTTTTTCCACATTCCGTAGAAACCTATCCCCTAACTTCCACCATTAGCTTTATCATCTATTTCTGTTTTCGGATTCTCAGTTCTATAGTTTTCGAGTTGTGCCTGTCATGTACAATTATCTCAATGTCCTATTCTCATCATTTAATGCAAGAATGAATTACCTCTTACGGCATTCTTCAACATGTTGAACCGAATAACATAACAGGGAATTTAAGTGGGAGGACGTAAAGTTTGATGCGGGGAGATGTTGGGTTTGTCGAATACAGCACAGCCTCCAGGCCACCCTGAAACCTCCAGGCCCCCAAAATCTCTGTATTAAAACAAACTAGTATACATATAGATGAATAATAGTGTATATATACGATATATTATATATATATATATTGTTGCCCTTATAATCTAATCAACTGTTTTCTTTCCCTAAGGTTTTGGGATTAATTCTCAACTTTTAGGCCATTGAATTACTGCATCACTTTCCATATAATATTATTTATTTTCATATTTGGTTTGGAACTCCATATATGGTGTGGGTACCTTATACCACCAAATTCCCACACTCATCTATTATCATCTTGATTGACGCCTATATCTCCTTCGTGGAAAAGGAAACATATCTGCCGAAAGTAAGAACCTTTATGTTAGACTTAATATATATTCATCCGCATGACAGGTTCTTTATTTTCAGATATGTAAGCATTGCTCCATTCATCGTTTTGTCGTGGTCTTCACTTACTTTTATATTACCTATCAGATTAGCAGAGTCATCAGTATTACTTTTCAAGACTCTTCAACTTCAACCCTTTGGAGAAACTGTTTTCTTAAATCTCCAAGGGTAAGTGTAAGGCCACGCTTCAGTTTATTCCCATGTAGTTTTCGCTATGGAGCACATTTAACAGTATATGCCTATTTTATCTTTACACAGGTGCCATTGCTGGGGCCTGTTTTTGGCCTTTTCGTGCCATTGCTGGGGCCTGTTTTCGGCCTGTTTTCCATCATCACCGTGGTATTCTCGGTTCCCGTTTTGTGGGACTTTACCCCTCTTCAGATTTTCCCAAGACGCAGTTCTCAGAAACAGTCCATCTCAAAGGAACAATAAGTTGAGTGTGTTCTAGGTTTATAGTTTGCATCCTATACTTTATCACACACTCTAACCTTCTTGTTTCCAGATAGTTACTAATACTTGCTATGGAATTCGAACGCACACAAATTCGAGCATCAACCTTATTTTAGGTTCGTGTCTACATCTTAGACCGAACCGACAGCTCACAGTTATCAAAAATACTTAGAAATTCCTCCCCTTGCGTTAACCTAATAAAAATGGAAGAATATAGTGTGCATAATAAATATTACCCTTCTTTGTGTATCCTATGTATAATCTATGAAATATGAATACATATAATAATCAAAGGAGGGGTTATTATAAATCACAGGAAATAAACGTAGATTACGCACTCACAAGCACTACTCTCATCTCAGAGGGATTACAAAGTGTCTTGCATTGCAGGAAGGAACGATTGGAAACGTTCAGTAAAGTCTCATAGTGTAAAGTACCGTTAGGTCTAAAAGTCTTCGCCACAAATAAACAGTTTACCGAGGTGCGAGAGTGTACGTATCAGATATTAAACAAACCTATTAAGATTCAATTTTATGATTTCAAGACTAACCCTTAACACCTCTTCCAACCGCCACACTCAGAGCAACCTACTAGAACTGAAACTAATTTAAATTCTCCTCCTTCTCTACTTACGCAAATCCATAATCAATTAACAGACAAGTTCCTTTCAGTCTGATTTTCGACGCCTGTATTAGAATTTCCGATCTACAACTTTATCTAACTAAAATTGAGGTGGTTTCCGGAGGACTTACTGTTAACAGATAAATAACATACCGGGCGCTACTTTTTTTCATTAACTTCTCCCTAAACACCGTCACATATTTCGTTCCTAACTTGAACGTATGTATGGATCTATTCTAACACATGCATACACAACACACACACACACTATACACTCTATACACACATCATTCACTATGACACTTATACACACATTCACTATGACACTTACATTTACCCAATAGACACTACATTTACACTATAGTCATAAATCCTCATAAATTTAATTACACCACACACTGATTTACTTACACAACGAAGATTACTTAACTTCACACAGAATTTACTGTACACTAACATACACAGATTTACTGGACACTCACACAGACACTTATCACTATACACACTCACAACAGATTTACATTACACACAGCACACAACACACACACACACCACACACACACACACACACAACACACACACACACAGATTACTATACCCACACACATACACACACCCACTTAAACTTATACACAACTTCACTATCGGCCACTGTATACGCACATCACATAATGACACTTACCCAATTTACATCTTAATACACACCTGTAACAAACACAACAACTATCAACTTGGCTCTTCCGGTTGGAGATCAAAATTTTGGCCCACCCTCAATTTTGCATCCCATCAATTTCGGCAGCCCTAATTTGTCGGTCCAACCCTCTTGGTCTTCCATGGACAATTTTGAAAACCATATTTTCGGCTCAACCCTTGATTCCAGCTACAATTTGCGCATGTAACTTTTTGACCTTGTAGCTTTTTAGATGGCATATGATGAGATTCCATCACCGTAAGAAGTATATCTACGGTGATGTTCATATAGTGTTCATTGATTTATTCTATGAGTATTAGTAGTGAGCTGCAGGTTACAAAGTGCCCTAAGTGAAGTTGCCAGTGAGTTGCCAATGAGTGCCAGTAAAGTGCCAAATGGGTGACCAAGTGCACGTGCACAACATTAAGATGACCAACGAGGCACAATAGTCGCAACTGAGTGCCACTGTTTCAAGCCTTTTACATAGCCTCCCCCAAAACCATTGAGCTCTAAGAATAGCCCTAATATGGGGTGACCCCTCAGGTTTATAAGAGTACTGAGGAATCCGAATTGGTGTATATACAAGCTGCTAGGATGCTTCCTACTACGAGTTAGTACTTTTATATATATATAGCCTATTATATATATATATTACTGCACCCACACCTACACACATAACACTAATAAACACTTTTACACACATTTCGACATATGACACTTATACACACGCATAACACTTTAAGCACTTACACTCTCCATAGACCACGTACATTAAACCACAAGACTATACACTTACACTCAACACCCACACAACCCAGAAATACACTACATACCAATCAAAATACACTTCACACAGCTACGATATCCTTTGAATGCCTCTCAACTTTTTGATGCCTACAAACTCTGAGCCTCAGCATTTAATTGCAAAACTCAGCGATTGATGCCCTCAACTTGAGAGTCAATCTTTAGAATACGTCATCTGGAACCATCTATATTGATGCATTCATCTTGATACATGTCTAACCTTTTCTAGACTTTTCTAATCCACCCATCATAGAACAACACTAATATTGATGTTTTCCCTTATTCATAAGCTGGCCCCACATGACGCCAGCAAAGCCCCCCTCCCCGCTAAAGAGAATGGAAGGCCGCCCGCACCCGCAGGTGACGTCCCGCGCCACGTCACGCCGCCGCGTGCGCCCGCAGGCGCCATAATCCCCGCGTACCCGCCGCCGCGTGCGCCCGCAGGCGCAATATCCCGCGCGAACAATGAAATATAATAATATATAATAACATATAACATAAATATACATATTATATAATAATATATATATATTATACATAATACATTATACTCTTAAAGTATATATAAATAAATATGATAATATGATACATATATATATAATAACTAATATATATATATTACTATGAGATCATTCATTTTATATTTCAATACTTAACATATTATTAATATACAACTTCGCGACCTTAAAACTGTAACTCATTACAGACATCTTGATATTTTAGACTTATACGTTAACCTCATGGAAGCTTGTATGTAAAGAAAGAAAAAAACCAGAGTGTCTGATATTATAAAAACATTATAATAACTTTACTATGTAAACACACGCTTCGCTAACTTTAAGGTACGTAATGTTAATAAATACCTTAAAGCAGTAAATCCAAAGATAACTTCCAATAGAGGTACATTAGCAACAGGGGTTAGTATCTTGTTTACTGCTTTATCTTTTAATACACCTTGAATATATACTGCTTAACTCATATGTTTACTGCGTTAACTCATATATTTATTAACATTATTACTTAAACAGTAAATCAGTAAATCACCATCCAGCTTGTTACATAGCAACAAAGGGGATTAGTATGCTTTGTTTTACTGTTTTACTTGCTATTAACTCTGTTTTTAACTGCTAAATCATATGTTTACGCTTAACCATCCATCCAATTCCATATACATCCATACATTAAAGCAGTAAATCCGTAATATCAATAGAGGTGTTAACCTCGCAACAAAGCGGATTAAGCTCCCTGCTATTTGTTTTCCTGCCTTACCTGCTAATTAAACTCATATGTTATTTACTGCTTAATAACTCAAATGTTTTAGTTGGCTACTATACTCATGTATTTACCTGATATTAAACTCATCATGATTTTACTGCTTAAACTCAGTATTAGTTTTATTAACTTTAACAAATACACTTAAAGACAGTAAATCGAGTAAATACAATAGACGTGTTAGCTCAGACATGCAAGGGGAAGATAATATGCTTTTAAGTATGTTACTACACATTTACTGGCTTATAATCAATGTTTAACCTGCTATAACTCATATGTTTATAGCATTTACTGACTATTCAACTCATTATGTTCTAAAATGCTAGTTTAACCACATATATTTAATTAACATTAGTTAATTTAATTTTGTTTTAATACTTTTTCTATAATGTTATTTCTTATTATATTTTATAT
>JABUQX010057046.1:22500-33188 GCA_015478945.1 Trachelipus rathkii | reverse complement strand
CCCACGACACTCCGCACTTTTCACCATAGAGGTGAGGTTCGCCTAGCTGTCCCGGGCACCTCCGCCAGGGTTCGCGTAAACCACCCGCGCCCTGCCGCGCGCGCCCCGGCAGGCGCCCATAGTCCGCCGCGTTATCCGCTCCGCTCGCGTGCGCTCGGCAGCGCAATACCAACTTCCCCCACGAATGTATATATATATATATATCTTATATATATTATTTATTTTATTTATACTATGTTAACCTTAATCCTAATCTATGTAATAAGTTATAATTACTATACTATAGTATATATATATATATACTTAATATTATATATATTATTACTCATAGTATTTATAGGTTATAACTATGGAGTCATTCGATAATTTTATTGTTTCAGGGTACTTAAAACATTTTTATATTAAAAACATTATTCGCGAACCTAAAAAGTGTAAACTCCCCAATAACAGACATCTTTTATTTTACTTATAACTTTTTAATTTATAAATTTTTTAAAATTGTTATGTAAAAGAAGAAAAAACAGAGTGTCTGATTATATTAGAACTATTTTATCTTTACTGAACATACTGTATCCGAAATTGTTATTTAGTTAAAAACATTAACATTACATAACTTCTAAAGGAAAAGCAGTAATCAGCGTAAATCAATAGAGGTTGTTAACCTAACACCGTGGATGGCTCACCTAAGTGGATTAGTAGTCTGTTTGTTTACTTGCTTTAACTGCTTTTAACTCAGTGTTTTTAACTGCTCTAACTCATATGTTTTACTGCTTCTTTAACCCACATATTTATTAACATTACATACCTAAAGCAATCATTAAATCAATAGAGGTGTTACCTTGCAAACACTAAAGGGATTAGTATGCTTTTGTTTTTATCTGCTTTAACTGGGTTAAAACACTCATGTTTTACTGTCTTTAACTCTCCATATGTTGTTACTGCTTAATACACTTAAACTCATGTTTTATCTGATGTTCAAACTCCATATGTTTTTACCCGTTTTTATATTTCATATATTATGAACTCTCATCCTTAAAGCAGTAAATCACGCTCATCAATAGAGGGTGTGCCCACCCTAACACCTAAGGGGGGCACTTAGTCTTATCTTTTGTGTACTGTACTGCTTTAACTCGTTGTAGAAACCTGCTTTAACCTCATACGCTTTTACACTTGCATTCTAATCACATATGTTTTACTTGCTGTTAAGGTCATATGTTTTACTGCTTTAAAACTCGATATTTTATTTACATTATGATGTATTTTATTCTCCTGCTCCTTTAATACGGTGTGTTAACCTCTATTTTATTTCTTTTGTGGTTATTTGTTTTTATTATTGGGACTTTCTGGAGTTATTTTATTATTTTTTTAGGGTGGTTTTAATTTTTATTATGTATCTTAGTGTTATTTTTAGATTGCATGCCTTATTGTTAATTATGTGAGGAGGAACACACATAACACACACACAGCACACACAACACATCGGCTGTCTTCCACACACACACACACACACCACCAGTGTGTGGTCTGGGACAACACAACACTTATACCTTATACACACATTCACTATACACTTATAGCATCACACATTCATAATTTACACAATGTACATTTACCTCCATAGAACTTACATATCTACACTTTATCACACACGCGGTTACGATGGCAGCTGACACTTATACCCATTCCTATGAACTTATAGTCAGTGCACATTTCAACTATGACACTTACATTTACCCCTAGATACTTACTAACATTTACACTTACACACATAGTTGATGCGACACACAAACACACCACACAACAACACACACACAAGGGACGCACATAGCGACAAAAGCCATCACACATTACACACTCACACACAGAATCTGGTACTTACACACTCTGTATATCACTTACACAATAGATTTTACTTACACACCGGCAGATTATATCTACACTTCCACACAGCTTTACTTACCACTGCACACACAGGATTTACTTACACTCACATAGATTTACTTACACTCACTACACACTGATTTACTTACACACACAGAGTATACTTTTAAGCACTTTTTTGTGGAGCAGATTGTATCTTCCCTCCCGATCGACCGGCGCGAGATTTCACTTACATCAAGCACACACACATCATACCTCGATCCACCCACAACCGCACAACGACGTCACACATCACACTTACACATATAACGTATACTTTATGTAAACATTTATGTTTTAATTTAAAATCATGGCAGTAACTTACTTGTATATTACGCGATTCAAAAATATAATAAAATTATTTCAAAGTTTCTTAAAAACTTCTATAATAAAATCATCATTATCTTTGAACAGAAGAATTTTTATTATTAACTGTTAATACTTTTTTGTTTATAAAATTTTTATAACTATCAAGTTTTTAAATAACTTTTAACTAAAATTTTTTAGTGAAATTTTACTTAAAAAAATCACTTATATTTTACGTACCTTAAAGCAATAAATCAGTAAAATCCCAAGTAAGGTCAGCCTTAGCACCCTTCGCGTGGCCTCTAAGCTTCTTAAGCTATGGCGGACGTTATTTTTTGTTTCTAATTTGACTTAACTGGTTTACATCAATCTTTAAAGCCATGTAATAAGTATGATAAAAATAAACAAGGATAAGTTTTCTTTCCTTTACTAACATTATTTTAGAGAGTTGTGGTTATTTTATTAAAAATCATTTTAAGTGTTTTTATTTTAAAAAATAATACAATTATCTCATCTTACATTTATATTACTCGTGTTCGCACTACCGCACTGCATCTAACGGGTAAAAATTATTTCAATAGTTTGTTTTTTAAATATTCGGATTTTTCTTCTTTTATTATCTATCTATGTAGGCATTCTGACAATCCAACATCGAGACAACACCACCTATGCAGTCTTTCTCCGTCGGACTCCTTACAGAGATACGAAACTGCGACCACTCTCTCTTTAAAATTGGTGCTTGAAACATAACTACTTTACCGCTCCTTTATAATTTCAGAATAATCCTTTTTGTACATTCCCGGGGTGCGATTTCAGGCCTATTAAAAGGTCTAAAATATATTATTCAAACTGACCTTCCTTTGCTTTCTGTAAAAATTGTGGTGCAAATAACTTAGAAACGTTTGGCCTAAAATTTAGGCCTAATATTTAGTGAGTAGTAGGCCTCTTTTTTGCCTATCCCGCCTATCGCCGCCTGATGTGTATAGCCTAAATATCCGCTGCGGAGGTCAAAAGGTAATTCAGAATAGAAAGAATCATTTTGTTATTTAATTATTATTTTTGATAAATAATTTTTCAAACCTGAAACATGCTGGGTCGGTAAGATCCTTTAAGCAGTTCGTAAGAAGGAAATTGTTTTTTCGCGGTTACTTGTGAATTGTCGGAGTATCTCTTTGATCTCATCAATAATGACTCGTATGTGATTTAGTCGAGATTTATTATTTTTATCGTCTTTTGAAAATTAACTTTGTTTTTCTTTAACTTGTATTTGTAACAGGTGTGTTTTCATATTTTTTAGACCCCAACTCCATTTTTAAAGAATCATAGTCATTTTAACTGTTAAGCGGTGCACAAGTTATCTGATTTGTATTAAAAGTGTTTTATTTTTTACTAAGTGTAGTATCATATTTAATAATAAATACTTACGTTGAGGAATAATTATTAATTTCACTAGAATAGATAAAATTAAAATATCACTAGATTTATAGTAGTTCACGTGAAGCAAAACGCAAGAAGCTCAGTTTCTGACCCCCTGCAATCCGCGACCGTACGGTGCGGAAATTTGAAAATGAATTATATGTTTTATATTTTGAATGAGTATGGATATATTATGTGGACGGTTTTGATAACTTAAAACATAAAATGTTTTAAAATAAAATTATACGTTATATATGTGTAAGTGAGTGTGCGGTGGTGTGTGTGTGGGTGTTGTGTGTGTGTGTGTGTGTAAGTCAAATCTTGTGTGTAGTGTAAAGTAAATCTGTGTGTGTAAGAAACTGTGTGTGTAAGTAAATCTGTTGTGTGAACAGTGTAAGTTAAAATCTGATGTGAGTGTTTTAAGTAAAAGTCTGTGTGTGAGTGTAAGTAAATCTGTGTGAGTGTAAGTAAATCTGCAGGTGTAAGTAAATCTGTGTGTGAAGTGGTAAGTAAATTCTGTGTGTGGAGTGTGTGTGTGTGTGTGTGTGTGTGCAAGTTGTAAATGTATAGTGTCTATGGGTAGATGTAAGTGTCATAGTGAATGTGGGTATAAGTGTCATCGTGAATGTGTGTATAAGTGTACAGTGTGTCCGCGTGCTGTATAAGTTATTGTAAGTGTCTTATGGGTAGGAAATGTTAAGTGCATAGTGAATGTGTGTATAAGTGTCATAGTGAATGTGTGTATTAAGTGTAAGTGTGTGTGTTGTGTGTGTGTGGTGTTTGTGTGTGTGTGTGTTGTGTGTGTATGTTGTGTTCTAAATAATAACAATATGAGCATGAAGTAAATAACACTAGGTATAAAAAATCAGACACAAATAAAAATAATAATAATAAATTAATAAAAATAATATAATAAAGAATAAATTAAAAATCAATAAATAAATTATAAACATAAGTTGATTAAAACAATAATAAACCCATAACATAATGTTAATAAACTATATGAGTTAAAGCAGTAAAACCAAAGCATACTAAGCATAAAACATATGGAGTTAAAGGAGTAAAACATGAATGTTAAAGCAGTAAAACAAGAGTTTAAGATGAGTTTAAGCAGTAAAACAAAAGCATGACTAATCCCCCCTTGGTGGTTAGGGGTTTCACACCTCTTATTGATTTGATTACTGATTTAACTGCTTTAAGGTATGTTTAAATGTTAATAATAATATGAGTTAAATGCAGTAAAAACATATGAGTTAAAGCAGTAAAACTGAGTTTAAAGCAGTAAAAACATATGAGTTAAAAGCAGTAAAACATTGAGTTAAAGCAGTAAAGCAGTAAAACAAAAGCATACTAATAACCTTTAGGTGTTGGTTAACACCTCTATTGATTTACTGATTTAAAGCTTTAAGGTATGGATGTTTAAATATGTGAGTTAAAGCTGTAAACATTTGAGTTTATAAGCAGTTATACACATGAGTTAAAGGCAGTAAAGCATAAAACAAAAGCATACTAATGCCCCCTTGGTGTTAGGTTTAAATCACTATCTATTGTTTACTGATTTACTGCTGGTTAGGAGGTATGTTAAGGTCAGGGTTGGGTCAGTTAATGTTTTTAAAATTGAAATTTTCGTACAGTTGTAGTAAAAATAACATGTTTATTATAATCTTCCAGACACACTCCACTCGGTTTTTTTTCTTCTTAAAAAGGTTACCAATTTTTTAAAAATTTTTATAAATTTAAAAAGTATAAAGTAAAATAAAAAGATGTCTGTGATCAGAGTTCCAGTTTTTACAGGTTCGCGAAAAAGTGTTTTTTTAATAAAAATGGTTTTCAGTACTAATGAAATATTAGGTGAATGACTCATTAGATATATATTTTATATATTATATTGATATATATATATATATATATATAAATATATATATATATATATATATATATTATATATATATATATATATATATATATATATATTATACTATCATATTATAGGTATATTATAGGTAGTAAGTACTTTCTTTCGTTCGTGGTCTGGGAATAATTGCGCCTTGGCGGGGAGCTCACGCGGCGGGAGGATAGCGCCGTGGGATATTTCAGCGCGGGGCCTGCGGTTGCGCGCGCGGCGAGGCGGGTACGTGGTCGGCGGGACGCACCTGCGGGTGCGGGGTCGTGGGCCTTCGCGCGGCGCGGAGGGATCATGCTGCGGCCTGGTGGGCAGCTTTTGATCTAGAGGTTACAAAAAGGATGAGTCATCAAAAGATGAATCATCATCAATTTTAAGGTGGTAGTACAAAGATGTTACTTCCAATCAAAAGATGAGTCCATTCTAAGAGTGAGGGCAACAAATGGGATTGAGGCTTGAGGATAGTGTTTTGTGAGTGTAAAGCTGTACCTGTGCGTGTGGCAGTTGGGTAGTGGTGGTATTGGGCTATTGTGATGTGGTAGTAGTTGTTCTATGGCGAGTGTAAGTGCTTATAAGTGTTATTAAATATTCTAACTTATAGTAGGAAGCATTCACATAGCAGGATTGGAATATACGGCCATATCGATTCCTCATTACCTTATTATAAACCTAGGGGTAAGACACCCCATATTAAGGGGCTATTCTATGGTCAGGGGAGGCATAGAAAAGGCTTGAAAAAGTGGCACTCAGTTGGCACTATGGGCACTCACTTGGCACTTTTGTTCACTTCACTTGCACGGTCACTTGGCACTCACTTGGCACCATATGGCACTCATTGGCACACATTGGCACTCACCTGGCACTCACCTGGCACTGACACGCATAGAATACTCATAGAACATCTAATAGACGATCACGTTTTAGACACTCCTTACGGTGAATGGGAACCATCAAAGTTGAACCATTCAATAATCTGAGTCAGATCAAAGCTGAACCACAAATTACTATGTAATCCATCAAAGATCGACGTACCAGTTGATCAAAGTTGAGCCGTATTTAAAGAGTTGAGCCATCAAAGTTGAGGCCATCAACAAAAGGTGAAGGCATCAAGCTGGGGCGATTAAACTTGGAGTGGGCAGGTTCAAGTTGGGGGCAAATCAATTAGTTGAGGCATCAAAAGCTGAGGGCATCAAAATTGGTACGTAGAATATCAATAAGGGTTTACCGATTTACATAATTTTTGGGGTTCATCAAAATTGCACCAAACACCCTGGGAAGAACCAAAGGGTTTGGTCGAAAAAAAGGTTTGGTCGAAAAATTTAGGGTGGGTCAAAATTGACCCAATGGAAGCCAAAGGAATTGGTCGTAGGTTTTGTACGGTGTGGGGTATTATCAGTGGTAAATGTAAGTGCAAAGTATCTATGGGTGATTTGTAAGTGCATAGTGAATGTATGTTATTAGTGTAAGTGTGTGTGTGTGTGTGTGTGTGTGTGTGTGTGTGTGTGTGTGTGTGTGTGTGTGTGTGTGTAATGTTGTGTGTGTGTGTGTGTGTGTGTGTGTGTGTGTGTGGTGTGTGTGTGGTGTAGGGTGTTTTCAAGTTTAGGATAGATCCATACATGAGTTCAAGTTAGGAACGAAATATGTAGGGTGGGCAAAAAATTGGCGTGGGGAAAAATTGACCCATGGTATATGGAAGGGTCAAGGCTGAAATATCATGGTCAAACAAGGTAAAGAAATCAAAAAAGGGCTAAGCCCTAAAGGTCAAGGCCAAAAATTAGGGTGGGCCAAATATTGACCATGGAGGCAAAAGGATTGGTCGAAAATTAGGGTGGGGGGTACGTAAACGGGTGCTACGCAACCGTTTGGCGCAACCCTTCTGCGAAGGGTTGCAAAAGTTAGGGTTGCCCGAAAAATTAGGGTTGCCAAAAAGGTCAAGGCAGGGTAAAAAAATGTTGGGCCCAAAAATTTAAGGTCAAGGCCCAAAAAGGTCAAGGTCAGGATAAAATTTTCGTGTTATCATTATTTTCCCCCCAAGGGAGGCCTCCAATATGGAATAAAAATTTGGGTTATCATATATATGGTACAAATATGGACCGTTGTCCGAAATCCCTCTCCTACTACTGGTGGATATTTAATATATATATATTAGTATTATATAATATACTATATTTATATATATAGATATATATAAATATATATCTATTATATATATAATATAAATATATAATATAATATATATATATATATATTATATATATTATATATATAATATAATATTATAGTATTTTCTTATTATAATATGACCTTCCATGATGAGCAGCTTATTTCATTCTCCCAGTAGCAGTATTAATACTATTTTTCCTTTTTTTTTAAATTTCATATATTTTGCGTCTTTTTGTCGTTAGTAACTTTATTATTTTGCTCTTCCTCATTACACGAAATTTGAAAATTAAAAGTTAAATAATAAAGTAAGGAAAAACGTTCATTGTTGCAGTTAGGGGGAAAGAAAACTCATTTTAGTGCTAAAACGTGAAAGTGTAAATTATTATCAAAAACATTGTAACGAATTACCTTTGTCTCATTACACATTTTTTTTCCTTGTAATGGATCTGTGTATACTTCCAAAACTTATCATATTAAACCTGAACCTAGGAAGTGTTCCTAAGCCAAAACTCTAGGACGTAATATTGGATCGAGGGCGATGCAGTAAAGCCATATTCACTTAAATCCTTTATATGAAGTCGAGATGCATTACCGTTACCTACCTATGGTGAATCTACTTTAGCCCGTAATTTTTTTTCTCTTGTTTAAGTTTTTCTAAATAAGATTTTGGCGGGGTGTCAGAAAAATATCAAAATATTTATAAAGGCTTTTCTAATATTCCGGAATCCATTAAACGTACAATGCTTTACACAACCTATAACTGGCTGTTAAATATTATTTTATTAAGTGCATTTAAAATATTGTTGATCCTGCTAATCTATATATATATATATATATTATATATATATATATATATATATATAACTATATATATATTTTATATATATATATAGTAGTATATATGGCACGATTAGTATTATATGTATATATAAAATTATATATATATATATATATATTATATATATATATATATATATATATATATATATATATATATATATATATATATATATATATATATATATATATATATATATATATATATATATATATATATATATATAATATATATATTATATTTTTTATATATTGTTTTAACACCCACAAATACATTGTGAGAATTGGGCTTAAATTTAATGGGATCAATAACATTTTACAAAATATCTCAAAACTACACGAAAAAGAAAATTAGAATCTGCAGTTTAAATTATTTTAATTAATTTATTTTATTTATACTATTAATTTATATTATTATTTTTTATTATTTATTATAATTAAATTTTTTTCATCAAATTTTCAAAAATATGAGTAACTATTTATTAAAAAATAATTATTTCCTTTGTGAATACACTTTTTGATAAATTTTGTACAAACATTTCTAAGATAAATGCGTGACATTTAATTAATTTAAAAGAAATTAAAGTGATGAATTTTTAAACAAAAATGAATAAAACTTGAACGAAATCTAAAAACAAGGACCCAACCAAACATAAACTCAATTTTGTCTTATTCTTCCTCCGAAGACTTTCACATATGCATTTGTTTCTTCCCATTTGAATGAGCGACTGAAAAGAACTCGCGTTTCCTTTCCGGCCGAGGTTGGAGATTCATTTAATGGATACGATCGGGAATCGATCCATAGACTCGCCTTCCTTTGTTTTCCAAAGTGAAGTACAATTAACTGACCTGTATTTAAGTATCATAATTTTAAACAATTAATTATAATTTTTTTTTTCTTTTTTATTTTAATTTAACATTAAAATTGTTATATTTGAACATTATTCCATTCCTCTTATGGTATTAGTTTATTTTATCTCTATAATAATATGTTTTTAATTTCCTAAAGAGTTAGAAGAAAACCCCTAATTTCATTGGCTTTAATAACTTTAAAAAAAAACCTTATTTAATTATATTGAAAAGAATTATAAAAGATTTCTGTTTTTCTTATACTTTTAATAAAAAAAATTTATTTATATATATATATTATAATATATATATATAATATATATATAAATGATATATATATATTAAATATATATATATATATATATATATATATATATTATATTATATACGTATTATATATATATATATAATATATATATATATATATATATATATTTAGGACCTTAAGTAAACCTCATGAATCAGTGTTGTTTTTTTTTTTGTTTTTTAAATTTCATTCATTTATTTTTAGTATATGATAGAGAATAATTAAAAGAATGTAATATGAACAGTACCACGAAAATTTGAAAAATTTAAAAGAGTTAAATAATAACATGTAAGGAAAACGTTCATTTTTTATTTGAAAGAAAATCATCATTTTAGTGCTAAAAACGTGAAAGTGTAAAGGTAAAAAAATAATGTTTCGAAAATTAAAATTCGCTCATGATTGATTTTTTCCCATACAATGATGTCTGGTATACACAATTCAAACTTACCATACTTTGAACTAGGAGTCATAAGCTAAAAACCAACCTAACACTATATGATCGGACGATGCAGTAAAAAATACACTAAATCTTTATGAGTCGACGTTGCAATTACCCTATACCTAACCTAGGTGAATATACTTTAACGTTAACTTTTTTCTTTTGTTTAAGTTTTTCTTAAAAATATGATTTTTTTGTCGTTTTCAGAAAAGTAATCAAAAATATTAATAAGGGTCTTTTCGTTTCCCGGTTAGCTGCCAACGTACGATGCCTTATAAAAAGTCGATTTTTATTAAATAATTACTTTATTTTTGTATTTAATAATTTTGATCCTGCTTATATATATATACTATTATATATATATATATATATATATATATACTATTAGTTTATATACATCTATATATATTTCTATTATTAGTATTAGTATTATAAGTATATATATTATATATATAATATATTATCTTATATATATTATATAGTATATATATATATATATTATTATACAGTATATAGTATATATATAATTGATTTTATATTATATATAT
>JABUQX010057046.1:5000-15000 GCA_015478945.1 Trachelipus rathkii | reverse complement strand
TAGTATAGCATTAAATGAAAAACAACATAAGAGGAATGGAATATTGTTTAAAAATAATTTTAATGTTAATTAATATCATACAAGAGAAGAAAAAAGTATATTACTTTCTAAACTATGATACAAAAATAAGTAGTAATTGGTAGCTTTACTTTGGCAAACTAACGAGGTGTCTATGGATCGACTCTTGATCCTATCCATTAAAATTAAATGAATCTCCAACATCGGCAGGAAAAATAAAATGCGAGTTCTTTTCAGTCGCACATTCAAATGGGAAGGACCAAATGCATATGTGAAAGTCTTCGGAGGAAGAATAAGACTAAGTTAGAGTTTATGTTAGGTTAGGTCCTTGTATTTAAATTCCTTTCAAACTTTGCTTCATTTTTGTTTTAAAATTTATCACTTTAATTTCTTTAAAATTAACTAAATGTCACGCATTTATCACAAAAATGTTTGTACTTTGTACAAAATTTATCAAAACGTCTATTCCCAAAGGAAATAATTATTTTTTAATAAATAGTTACCCACTTTTTCAAAATTAAATGAAAAAATAAAAATACAATCAATAATAAAAAATAATTTTATAATAAAAAAAAATCATAAAAATAATATACTCAAATAATTCAAAGTGCATATTCTAATTTTATTTTTTTGTGTAGTTTTTAGATTTTAGCTATAAACATCTACTTTCAAAGGTGCAAATTCTTGTTTTATTTTTGTGGTTTATAGATTATAGCTATAAACATCTTCTTTTCAATGGGCAGTTCAGGACTCATAAAAAAAAGAAAAATTATCTTTTAACGTGCTTTATCCCCTTTTAAGGGGACCGCAGGAAATCGAACTTTAAGGCCGACTATCATAAACCAGCGCCACCAACATGTTCGCAGTCGAGTTTTAATTCTTGCCCCCATGTAGATAAAACTCCAACTGCTACGCGGAGGATTGGAACCAGCGTCCTCTCGTGTGAGAGTCGGCGACTCAGCCTCTACGCCAAGAGGCGTGTATATTATATATTAATATAATATATATAATATATATATATATATATATATATATATATATATATATATATATATATATAGTATATATATATATATATAAAGTGTCTATATAAATATATATATATATATATATATATATATATATATATATATATATATATTATATATATATATATATATATATATATATATATATATATTATATATATAATATATATATATATATATATATATATATATATTATATTATTATATATATTATAATATATATATATATATATATATATATATATATATATATATATATATTATTATATATATATATATATATATATAATATATCATATATATATTATATATATATTTATATATATATTATATATATATATATTATATATTAATATATATATTATATATATATATATATATATATATATATATATATATATATATATATATATATATATACTATATATATATTATATAAACTATAAATAATATACACATATATGGAATATGATTATATGGGTAATTAGTGAAAGTGAGATTTCGGCAATAGTTTATTAAAAACACAAGTGAAATAATAAGGCACGTCAATAATAATTAATTAGAATGTAATAAGGGCAATAATATACTTAAATTGAATAGACAATGTTAATAAGCACGATTATATAACGACTAAGTAGCCGGTTTACTGGCCCTACGACTGACTCTAAAGCGTCTTGCTTGTACGAGTGCCAAAAGCTTAATCCTTCTTAATTAGGCTATTATTCACAGTTCATTATAATAAAACATTGTTGTTAATGACTCTATTGTTATTACATGCTTATTAATGATTAAATAATTGGTGGAGATGTGGGAACAGCCACATCCACCTTGTGCTCGTTTTCGAGGCACAATCCTGATGCTCGCGTCGTGAAGAACGCTCTGCATCTTTTACATTCAAAATTTGGACCTCTCTTATTGGCTAATTCCAATCCTTCCTTAATAGATTTAAATTTGGCTGGCACCAAGCCAAGTTGGGTTGGGTTTGATACCTTCGCGGGGCAGATTTCTGAAGATGCTGTCAGCGATTTGTATCATTGTAGGGAAATCGCTATACTCTGCTATCGTGTATAAATTTCGGTAGACATATGTAGGTAATTCTGAGAGGAAATATTCTTTCACAAAGTTGGGGTGATTTCTAAGGAGAAATTCGGCATTTTTGAGGCCTAATACTTCTTTAACCTGCTTCATATACTTACTAGGCAATTCCTTCTGTTTCCTTCCTCCTTTAATGACGTCATGGATTCTTTGTTTTAGAGGAGGTAAATAAGACATCTTTATGGTATTTATCAGTTCTTCATATGCATTTATTTTAAGTGGGTTATGTACTGCCAACAACAATTGAGTAGGTAGTAGGGGAGCTAATAACTTTATTTTCACTATTCCACTTTTAATTTATAAATTCTAAAAATGACGTTTTATCGCCTCTATCCAGGTGGTCACATCGGAGGCATCGAAAGATAGCAGTTGGATGGGGCACAAAATATTCAGTTGGGTTTGGCGCGTTTTTGCTCGAGTGATTGGTTTGGAAGTCATTGTCTTTGCTAAGTTGTATTCATCTCCGGAGCAAGAGGCTTGGACGTCTCCTACGGCGGGGGGTAAAGATCGTTGTAAAGTGGGGGATTTTCTGTTCCCCTTTTCTTTTTGAAAGGTTGCCTTCTTTCGTGCTGTTTTCAAGCGAGGCCTAAACTTTTTCGTTCCCGCCATGGTTGTTTCTTAGGACAAAGAATGCTGTTAAAAGATGTTTGAGCGTCGATTGGTACAAAACGACCGTTACAGAGAGAAATTTTTCTTCTTTCTCTTCTCTCTTTTTTTCTGGACCTTTTGGTCTTCTTTCCCTCGCTGACTTTTTTTTTTGAAATCGCTTTTTGCGCCGGCTTTTTCTAACACTACGACTTTCTTTATTTACACTTTATTGATTTTTGTAATAAAAATATTGTATCTTCACGTAGTTTTAGAATTTATTGCTTCATTGTCACTATAATTCACTTTTATACTTAATCGAACGCACAAAGTTATTCTTGAATCACTATCACTGTCACTATTTTTGTCACTGTTTTTATTTTTAATTTTTAATTTTCTTTTGGCCACTGTTCAGAAGGGATTTTTAATCACAGGTGATTCAGGTCACTATAAGGGGTCTCCAATGATGTAAGCCAAGATTAACGAGGCATCTCTTAATTAATGATATGTAATCAATTAAATCTGTGGTTGAAATAAGAGCATTTTATCATGAATGTTTATTAAACAGGTAAATGATATTGATATTGGACAATTGGTACTTTGTAAATGAATAGTATGATAATGGCACAATAAAGCAGTTAATATGCATAATTAATCTTTTATCAGAATTACAATGACAATAAGCGTCTTGCTTGTTACGAGTACCAAAGCTTAATCACTTTTGAATTAGGTTATTACCCCACAGTTTTCTTATAAGTAAAGATTGTGTTAATGGATATCTATTGTTATTACATGCCTATTCAATTTAAATAATTGGTGGAGATGTGGGGAGCAGCCAGTTCCACGTGGTTCGCGTTCTCGAGGCACAATCCCGATGCTCGCGTCGTGAAGAACGACTCTGATCTTTACATTCAAAATTTCGACCTCATCTTATTGGCTAATTCCAATCCTCCTTAATAGATTTAAATTTTGGCTTGGCACATTCCAAACTTAACTTTTAACGTTTGTAATACAGTTAAGTTAACTATTATGGCCGGATATGTACGTCCGTCCCCTTACATTGTGTGTACTCTAATCTAAATATTAATAATAATAAAAGTAAATTGAGTATATATATATATATATATAATATATATATATATTAATATATATATATATATATATATATATATATATATATATATATATATATATATATATAATATATATATAATATATATATATATATAATATATATATTATATATTATATATTACTATTATTATCTCCACTTCTTATGGGTTATCACTCACAGCATGGGCCGCAGCAGGATTTCATTTAGGGGTGGGCAAAGGTTGAGCGATATATTATAATATATATATTATATTAATATATATATATATATATATATATATATATATATATATATATATATAATATATATATATATTATATATATATATATATATATTATTATATATAGTATATATATATATTACGTTTGACGTACTAAAGCTAGAATCAGACGGGGCTGGTAAACCTATTGTTAATGATCGATACAGGGAAAAAAATGTTAATACATTTATTCCAAATTCTGAGGGTCCTAGAAGCCTATATATCGATTGACGTATCTTTTTCAGTTTTCCTACTAATAAACTCTTAAAAACGTCGTCTGGCAAACATATGTTTAAATTGTTTTTTTTTTATTTCGCTAAGATTTAAGGGGGGGGGGTAATGCCCCCCCCTGTTACGGCCAATGCCCCAAGTTTAATTATGCGAATTTTGATTTTATTTCCATTATATATTAATTACGGTTTAATCCACAAGTATCATTACCTTGCGTCTTTTATTCACTAAATTTGTAAGCGAAAACATCTTTAAAAAACTACACAAAAATTAAAATTAGAATCTGCAACTTAAACTTTTTAAATTAATTTAGTTTATTATACTTTTATTATATTTTTATATTTTACTGCTTTTATGTTTTAATTTTTGTCATTTAATTTTGAATTGAATGGGTAACTCTTTTAAAAAATAATTATTTCCTTTTTGAATAGACGTTTTGATAAATTATGTATAAACATGTTTTGTAGATAAATGCGATCACAATTAAATTAATTTAAAAGAAATTAAAGTGAGAAATTTTAAAAACATTAAAATCTAAAACTCTTTACTTTGTTTTATTCTTCCGAGACTTGTCACCTATTACATTTGTTTCTCCCATTTGAATGCGACTGAAAAGAACTCCGCGTCTTTTCCGGCGAGTAATTGGAGATTCATTTAATGGATTCGATCAGCAATCGATCCATAGACACCTCGTTTGTTTCCCAAAGTGAAGCTACAGTATACATTTTTGCATATTATATAATATATATATATATATTATATATATTATTATATATATATATATATTAATAATATATTATATAATATATATATTATATATATATATATATTATTTAATATATATATATATATATATATATTATATATATATATATATATATATATATATTCTTTCTCTTTATTTATCCTCCTTTCGCTTCCCACTATATAGATATGAGGTAGGATGCACAACGTGCAATAAAATATGAAAGTTAAGTAAAAGAGCATGACGTATGTCGAAAGAAAAACCTCCATTATTATCCCATCCAATCCCTTAAGTGGGAGCTTGTCTAGTAAAAAAATCCACCTTAGGACTTCAAAAGACTGCCACATACCCTCGCAGTGATATTTCGTCAATGTAGGGTTCATTTCTTGGGCCAGTCCCACGACCATACCTCCTCACAAACCCCACCATTCATTTCTATTATGTACCTTTCTTCTCGCCTTTGCCAAATTTGCATTCCTTTCCTTCAGACATTCCTTTACTGATTCAATCCATTTCTTCTTCGGGTCTCGCCGGTCTATTTTATTAACTCAGAAAAAAAAAATTTAAATTTCCCCCAAAAAAAATTTTTCAAAAATTTTACCCATGCCAGGAGGCAAAACTGTGGCATATATAACAAACAAATGATCTAAATAAAAATGCATATCTTAGTTAACTACAGAAACTCTTAAAATTTCATATTGATTGGATGACCATAAAAAATATTTTTGGCAATTTTCATAACCAAAAATAAGTGGGTTCCAAATTCGACCATTGGTGAAAAATCAAAAAAACGAGAACAATAATTTTGTAGATAAATAATAGACCATTCTTCCATTCTTCCAATGTCTTAAGTTCAAGTCATTTCGAAACTCTTTGAATTCGAAAAATGTCAAAAACAGTTTTTCAAAAAATTGAAAATACAATATATATATTATATTATATATATATATATATATATATATATATATATATATATATATATATATATATATATATATATATATATATATAATATATAATATAAAGAAATAATATTTTTTTTTTTGTACCATCCATCCTGTTAGGGTAAAACTGTCAGGTGCTTCTCCTCCAGAATCTTCTCCAAAGATTTCTATCTTCAAATGTTCTTTCCTCCTCTACTTCCTCTACCGTCTTGCCTCTACGTTGTACTGCCTCTGCCACCGAGTCCATCCATCTCTTCCTCGGTCTTCCTGCTGGTCTCCTACCTTCTGGTCTCCAATCCATCATCTCTCTCAATCTCTCCCCTTCTCTCATTCTTTTCACATGTCCAAACCATCTTAACTTGTTTCTCTTCCACGCATTTCAAAACAGGTTCCACTCCCAGTTCTTCTTCACCAGCTCGCTTCCTCATTCTGTCTCTCAACGATACTCCTCTAATGGATTCTAAGCACCCTCATCTCTGCAGCTTCTATTCTGCTTTTTTTGTACCGTATTCATTGCCCAGCATTCAGATCCATAAAACAATATCGGTCTCAGAATTGTTTTATATATAAATATTTTAACCTCTGTTGGTATCCCTTTCTCCTTTAGCAACGGGTATAACATTCCCACATTCTTTGAAAATCTCCCAATTCTTCCTTTCAACTCATCATCTTGTCTTCCTTGATCGTCAAATACCACGCCCAAATACTTAAATCTATTCACTTGCTTAAGCCTTATATCTTCTATGTTCACTACTATCTTTTCCCTCTCTCTTGCAATCACCATTATTTCCGTTTTCTCTACGTTTATTCTCATGCCCATTGACTTCAGTACCTCGTTCCACCTATTCACAGCTTCTTGCAGGTCTTGAGCTCCTGATGTTATCACTGCCGCATCATCCGCATAAACCAAAGTGTGCTCCTTATTTTCCCTTATGCATATCCTTTAAGGCAGCTCCAGTAAGTGCAAAGAGCAATGGTGATAGTACACTTCCCTGTCTAACCTCCGTTTTCACTTCAAACCATTTCTCTCTTTCCTGTTCCTCTAACCCTATTTATTGGATTTCTATCATACTCTTAATGGCTGCTATCAGACTTTTTGGTATGACATACATCGGATCTTCTAACACACTCTCCACAGTCTCTCCCTATTTATCCTATCGAATGCCTTTTCCAAGTCTATGAATGCAGCATACGCCTTCTCATTCCACTCTATTATTTTCTCAGTCAGCATCTTCATGTAAAATATTAGATCAGTAGTACTTTTTCCTGGTCTAAAACCGTGCTGCCATTTTCCAATCTTGTCCTCGACCTCTATCCTTAAGTCTTTTTTCTAAGATCCTCCATATATTTACTCGCCTCCCACCAACAATACTATTCCCTATAATTTTCAGCATATCTTTTATCTCCCTTCTTATGTATCGGACAGATTACTGTTTTCCTCCATTCTGTTGGTATTTTTCCTTCCTCCCATACTTGGTTTAACACTCTTGTCAACCATTTAGTTATACCTTCTCCCGTCTTGAACAGTTCATTATTCAGTCCATCATATGCTGCACTTTTCCCATTTTTTATTATTTTAATTGCTTCCTTCACTTCCTCTATCTTTATCATTCTGATTTCTTCCTATTCTTGTTTTTCTCTTGAGGGTATTTCATCCATTTCCTCCTCCCCTTCCTCTACGTTCAATAATTCCTCGAAATACTCGCTCCATCTTTCCGTTACCTCCTCTTCCTCTAGAAGAGGTTCTCCCTCCTTATTCAGAACCGTATGCATTTCTGGTTCTTTATTTCCTCTCATGCTCTTGGCCATTCCATATAAAAGTTTTCCCGTGCCCTTCGTATCCTCTTTCAGTTCTCTTCCTATCCTTCTCCAAGTAATGTCCTTATTTCTCCTTTTTGCATCCTCCGCATGGTTTCTTGCGTTTACATATTCTATCCTGTTCCCTTTCCGTTCTTGTCTTCATCCATTTCCAATTCTTTGTTTTTAGCTTCACTGCGGTTCTTAACATCCTCAATTTCCACCATGCGATCTTTCTTTTTTCCTACCAACCAGCGACTTTTTTCTTTCGTAGTATTTCGCTTGCGATTCGATCTACTCTTGTTTTAAAGGTCTTCCAACTCTCCTCCGCCGTTTCTTGTTCTTCTGTGCCTTCGAATTCTTGCGTGAGTTTTTCATTAAACATCTCTACCACACCATCCACCCTCAGCTTTTCCAAACAGTATCTCTCTTTTGTTATCTTCCTTGGTTTTCCCCTTTTTCCAAATCAGTTTACCCAATACCATTCTATGGTCTGAATCTAGTGAAATCGTGGGTAAGCTTTTCACGTCTTCAAACATCCTCTTATCGTTAGCTAGCATCATGTCAATCATTGATTTCTCCGTGTATCTCTGTTCCTCCGCACTCCACCTATACCACGTCCATTTCTTGCTTTCTTCATGTTTGAAGAATGTATTCATAACAGCCATGTTGTTTCTCATCGCAAAGTCGATCAGGTACTCCCCATCAACCTTTCTCTCCCCTATTCCATGAATCCCTAGTACCATCTCCTCTCCTTCTCTACGGGTTCCAACATGGGCGTTCATATCCCCCATTATAATTTTCTTTTCTCCTCTCACCGCGTCATAGGTCTGTTGGAGAACTTCCCTGAATTCCATTTTTTCCTCAACTGGTCTTCCCTGGTGCGGCGCATACACTTGGATTAAGCTCAATGTTTCTCCCTTTCATCTTTCAACGTTATCGCCAATTATTTCTATTCATTATTAACAAAAGTTTCCATTACATTTCTATAGAGTTCCGGTTTCATGATGATCGCTACTCCGTGCCTTCTCTCTTCCTCTCTCCCCCCTTCTACATCATTTCATAGTTCCACTTCCACGGTACTTCACCTCACAAAGCCCTCCAACACATCCAGATTCTTCTTTTCCATCAACTTCACGACCTCCTCCTCCTTTCCGGCAAAAGTGCTTGCATTTATAGTGGCAATTCGGTATCGTGTATCCTTTTTCCGTAGTCCTTTATCACGCTTGTTCGTCAACCTTCGATTCCGCTGTGTCCGAGGCATTGGCATTGGTAACTCGAGCGACTTCTTTTTTTACGTTGCCGGCTTGCTAGGCCTGTCGCCACAACCTTTCATAGTTTCTAGGCAGGGGTTCATAGGGAAGAAAAATGGCATAAAGGTGTTCCAAGCCCCTATATCCATGCGAAGAGTAATTTTCTTATTATCCGATTTCGCTGAAAATATCGATTCATCTTCAACCAAATTTCAGTTATCGCAGATCTTGTGAATTAAAATCCAATTATATATTATATATACTATATATATATATTATATATATTATATATATAATATATATATAATATATTATAATATATATAATATATATATATATATATATATATGGCTATTTATAAAAGCGGTTGACTCAGGAACGCAAGATCAATAAAAATGTAAAATAATTTCAATGATTTTGGGTAAATACATTAGTAAATGCTGGATTTTCAAATATAATTAATTAATATTAACAAAAAGTAAAAAGAAATTTGCATATACATTTTTTTGTGCCTTTCAACAGGTAGGCTTATTAAAAATGAGTAAGCTTAGGCAATTTATTTTAGTTTAAATTTGATGAATGTATACGTAAAGTTTGTAGAGACCGCCATTATAATAATAATTGATATTTGATATTTTTTACATATTTTATTTTTTGATCCGGAATCGGGTAGTAAAGGTGGGACTTCGGCCTCGACCCCTCTTTATCACCCCCAGTCCCCTGCTAAAGAAGGCGTGCCCTCCGCTGGAATTCGCTTCCCGAGGGTCGCGTGATGGAATTTTTAAAAATAAAAATACTCCCATAAATATAATAATGGAAAATAAAAATAAAAGTAAGAATAAAATAAAAAGAACAGAAGAAATCCAATCATATTAAAAGGTAATTAATAAATAATAATAATATAATAATAAATATAATAAATAATAATTA
>JABUQX010057045.1:75000-89288 GCA_015478945.1 Trachelipus rathkii | reverse complement strand
TCGTTTTACAGGGTTACTAGAAATAACACTAGCACCGGGTCGCGCTAATAATTTACTGAACACGAATTGAGTGTCAAATTTCCCTCCGTTATGAGCTGCTACTATTATTTCATCTTTCTGATGTTTTTTGGAAAAAACTGAATAAATAATTTATGAATTTATCGACTGGACACTTGTCTGTATCATTTTCAGCATTCAAATCCAAATGGAAGATTTCCTTTCGTTTAGTTCCACATTTCTCGCACTGTTCATTTCTTAATTCTTTTATCGCTGCATTTATAACAAACCAGCATGCTCACAAGTAAGTACGGTACCATGTCAACAACTGATCGGCCATCACCTTTATCAGTCTCGTTATGGTTATACGTTTCAAACCAGAGTGTCTAATGTATAAACATTTTATTTTCCTGCCAGTCCTTTTCTTTCTTTTTCAATTTTTTCATTGAAACATTTATGAGCCCCTTTATCAGGGTTATATTCTCGTCGCAAAACGAGACACGTATATTCACAGCATGTTGAATCTTTCCTTGAGCATCAGCTATTGTCGTTGTATCACACAGCTCACATTTTTAGTTTTTTTTTTTTTTTCTTAACGCATACCCATTTAACGTTTTTTACTATGGTTCTTAAGACATCTTCATTTATAAAGTTACGATTACATTTCAGGCGCAATACTTTTAAAGGAATATTACTTATCTTAGCCCTTCCCCCGCATTCATATGTGAGACACTGTTTACATTTATAATATTCACATTCCTGGTTTAGATGTAAAGCCATATTTGTCACAAAACTGTAACATTGTCTACAAAAAATTTGACCCGTTATATTCTTAGGATTCACACTAACCTTATGTTAGATTGATTTTATCGTGGGAGAGGTAAATAAAATGAGTATGACGGCATTCCCATCCTATTATAACAAATCTTTTCTCTATCATTTTTCTTTTTGGATTTATAAACACAGCAATGAATGGCCAAGCGTTTCTGTAGACAAATATCCTACAATTTAAGAACCCGTTCTATTATAGCAAATTTATCAACAGTCAAAGGTTCAGCATAATTTAAACCGCACTGATCGGCTATTTTCCCAGCCAATTTTACTATAGTATCAGTGTCAACATTATGTATCTTTTTTTTTCAGTTACAACTTTTACACAGGTTGCTATAGCTTTAAATCCACAACCAACTGCATCAATCCTCCTATCATAAGTACTTGCGCATAAATGACGTGTGATAAGCTCACGGTGGATAAAATAACTTGATCAGGGGAATAGAGGTTCCACTCCCTTCAGTGGTTATGTAATTACCTGGACTTCAACGAGAAAATCGCTGAACGTTGTTTACTCCAGAGCTGGATCAAGGCCCTCTCCAGCTCGGGTACACAGGTTGATACCAAATCATCATTATCTTTTACATCTTCCTATTGTGACGCAAGGGTTGACCGTGGAATTCGTTAGCGAGGCTACATCATTGAAGTAAACCAAAATCTTTGCTTTTGATTCTTCCATAGTTCACTCCTTTTTTAGATGTTCAACAATAGCACGAATGACCCTTCTGAAAGCATCCTCTCAATATCAAGCCCTCGGTTGAATACATTTTCTTCATTGACCCTGATTCTGTACCGATGAGTGTCAATGACTCCTGAATTTCTAGAGACAGCAGTCGTTGATAATTTCCAATATAGCATGAGTAAAATCTTTATCTCTCAGATATTTTCTATAATTTTCATCCTGCATGGATATACTATATGATTCTAACACGTTTTCTTTTGTTATGTAATTATACTGATGTTTTAAGAGGGGATCAATCATTATAATATAGTAGGATTAGTAAAACTTGTCAAATAAAACATAAGATCCATAATACTTATAAAATAAATTCCTAACTATGCCATTAACTCTGAGATAGTTTTTCTTATCATTTCTCTCTATATTGTATGTATTATAAAAACTCATGTCGCGTAATTACAGCTTAATCCCTCTGGTAGAGTGTTAAAAGACGACTGTATATCTTAACACTCTAATGAAGTTTCATACTTCAAAAGCACTCATGTTATTAAAATAAACAGATATCATCTGTTATTCAAATCATACTTCTCACGGTGTACTGCTCTACTCGCTCCTCGATTCTTTCAGATAGCACAGTTTCATTCCTTTTAAAAGGAGAAATGTCACTAAGCATCCAGCTCGAGGTGTAAGTACTTGAACGATTTCTGCTTGAATTCTTGCCAATACTCGCTCGCTGGAGCATTTCTCTCTGCCACCTCCATCGGTTGACGCTAACATCGTTATATCTTGCTTTTTCTCACCTTTATCGATCATTATCTGTTATAATAACACAAACGTATTATCGCCATAAGTCACTTGAAGAAGCATGTGTGAGATACAATTTTGTACGAATGCTTATACAGTGTGATAGAGGGGTTCAGGCGTGGTCTTGGTAGTATCAATCAAATACCTATGCTATTATCAGATGAATTACTAGTGTAATATTCCACGTTATTCTGTGTAGATTGTCTTTCTGGTTCGCTATTTGTGTGCATCAGTTAAATCAGTATGTTGTTCTGTTGTTGCTTACGGCTCTCAGTGAGTTGAACCCTCCACCGCTCACATCCCTACGCCTCTGTTTAACCACTAGCTCCGGGAAGAGTCAGCATAATAGCAGAATGGCTCATGTGCGCCAATAAGCTTATGTAATCATATATCATATCATCGAACATCAATAGAATGGTATATAAGTTCCATATTCTTCTCTCAGAAAACTATTCAATACGCAAATAAAGTAGTTATCTTTAAGACAGATTACAAATTTTAAACGAATATAACGTAACTTTTCTCATACCAGAAAAATACGAAAGATTTATACGAGACCAACTATGATACTCTAACATGATATAAAATAGCAATATTTTTCAAATGAAAAAATTTTTTGTGTATAGAAAAAACAAATTTATGTTAAGGATACACTTGTTCAGAAAACAACCCAGATATATTCTATATGGACAAAACTGTATCACTTTTAAACGTGTACAAATATCTCACAAAGTTATAAGTAGTGGTTCACTGTAATTAATTAATACATCTTCAAGTTTATGTCTAAAATATATTTAAGTAATTTGTTTGTCTTATAGATATAAAAGATTAGATTACTCTAAGATTTAGTTCCTCATTTGAGCGAGAAACAATGGTCTATGAGGTTGAATACCATTGTGTCTGTCTCACATATTGGTTAGTAGAAGTGATCTGATAGTATATTTATATATATCTCGAAGCGATAGTTTGAGATTGATACAGCAAAAGGAATACTACGAAGAGAACTAATGAACTTGTTACAATAAAAACTTACTCTTGATTGAGTTGCATTCATTTTATATATTTCTGGATCGCTCTCTCATAGTCTCTCTGAATTTTAATATATGTTTTTACAATTTATTTCCAATTCATCAGTAGTTCAATATACAAATTCATTAATGCACATGATGTTTATATTGGCTTGTGTATGTACTTTGCTGATATATTATTATTGTTCGCAGCTCAACATTCAATTCTTCTCGAGTACTAATTCAGCGATGACTGAGAAGTGTTATTGTAAAATAAGAGGATATACGTATAGCACATAGAATGCTATACTCTCTGACTGTAGATATCACTCTGATCATAGAACTAATCTAGTCTATTAAAGACGGCGTAAAAACACTTACTCAAAGATTTAATCGTATCACTCTCATCGATATTGTCTTCTCACCTTTCCATCTGCTATCACCCTACTCACTCTACCTCCTTCAGACGGAGATGATAATCTATCGCTCTAAACTGATATATACTGCAAGCCTTCCACTCACCTTCAATATGTGCAGAAATTAGTGTCTTGCAAACACTTTTAAAACATGACACTCTCTCTCGTGTATCCAATTTCAAAGCAGGTAGATGCGTTTCTATGGCAGTATATTAGAAATATTGCCCTCGCTATGAGTTAAACACTAGTGTGTTTCGGTGTAGGTTCTCCGCATATATAACCATGTTGGTATATAGTTACTGTAGAATTGGTGCGGTGATCAAATATACTTGATCTATATCAATTAGTTTCTTCTCTAATAGCTACTCATATTATCTAGTCCACTCACATCCTCCATATAGCCCTCCAAGATATAATAGTAGTAATCAATATTAGTTAGTGATATGAAATATAATACCATTTCAAGTTCTATATATATATGGATAAACCACATATTCGAATTCTTCTTGTGTAATTAATGCTCTATATTAAACTTTTCATTTCATTGTTCCATACTCATATAAGCTCATGATATATTCAATAAGGTATCAATTTTGTGTGTAAGTTTTTCACATCAATCTTTTGTACTTCATAAATTTATCATAGGAAATACATAATAATTGTTATGTGATACTCTTGGTAATAAGATCTGGGCCTTCAAATCTATTACATGTGTAGAATATCAGATAGATATATATGTTATACACCATTGTTGAGTTCATACCTTCTTGACATGACAATTAGGTTCTCTCATCCTAACCAATATTCTGGGTTTAGTTGCTGTGTTATTTGTAAAATAGTTCGGCACTCAAAATTAGCGCGCTCTCGCTCGCATCCACGCAAATAGAAATATTTCGTGTGTGATTTGATTTCATAGAATGCTTCAAATTTGATAATATATCTCTCATGTTTGATTCATCGCTGCATCGAGCTGAGTGGGGATGAATGTAAGGTGCGCAGGTGCTTTGCTAAAGTTCCTAAAACACCCTTATTGTTTTGCCTTTCTTTTTATTTGGCATTGTCGCCTAGTGTTATAGTGCTCTGATATGAAGTCCCTCTCCTCTAGTGTTGTCGTGAAGTGAGACAATTAATATGTGTTTATCTAGAGGATCTGTCATCAAACTATTTTTAATGCGCACAACGTTAAATTATAGGATGTCGATTCCAATTCATCTATCGCCAAATGTGATATACGAGGTGTTAATAGATTTCGTTCCAGGATTCTAAATATCCGTTCCATAAAAATATGATGTCGAGATTGTATTCATTGATCGCGCGATTTGAGGAGAGCTCATAGAGACTGCATGGATTATGAGTCACTCAGAAACAGGCTTCTACGTTACGTACCTCTACTCTTCACTCTAAGAAGTAATGACGCTCAGATGTTTATTTATAGATGACAGTCATTCAATCAAATAAGTTCACATATCATCTGAGAAATATCCAGTATGTAGAGGCATGTCAATCTTGTTAACATATCCACAAATTAGGTACCATGATTCTCTGTCCATCGAGATTTCACATATAAGTGAAAGTACCTCGTGAGTATCGGTCCTACACAGTCAAAGTGGATTAGGCAACTTCAACTGATCTCAGTAAATGATGGCTCCACAAAGATATGCCTAGTGAAAGCTCTTTAACTATAGCGAAATCATGGTTCTAAGTAAGAGGTACTTCACTCTCACTCATGCAGCTTGGCCATCCTCTTGACTGTGTGTGTTATTATATATCCTCAGAAAAAGTTAGGTTCAAGACAGTGACGTGCTACGCACAAACATGTCATAATATCGTAACGTATAGAGTATACCTCGATTTATTACTCTAATTGCACATCTTTAACATATGAGCAAGGTCAATTGTAATAAGAATATAAAAATAGCCTCAGCTTTTATATATATGAAATAAACATACAAACGAAATTATAACTATAGTAATAATATGCATGATCATGATAACTGCAACGATCTAAAATGTACATTATTACTTTAAGATTTCGTGATATTGTATCCAATCATAGTTACTATGAGACCTTATAAAAGGAAATGTTCCAATAAAGAGTCCTCAGGAAACAATATAGTTAATACGTCGATCATAAGACAAGCTTTTTCTTGTAATAAAGTCTAAATACATGAGCATTATTTTTGTTAAGAGATATTTTTATTTAAGAAAAGGATTACACTATACAGTCAGAGTGGATGCCTTCCTTCCCTCTATTATTTTTCCATTGTAACACCCTTGTCATTTAACTGAGTTTATACTATTATCTGGTACAAAACTAATAATATAAATTATAATAATAATAAATATCAAAATTGTTACCTGAGATCAATATAATAATGAAGAAAAGTAGTGTTGTCTCATCGACCTTTTCAGGATTCACGTACTAAATAAATAAGCAGTGAATTACTATGCTCAACTAAGCAAATCATAACAACAGTGCAACAACTCAGACTCATCTCAACCAACAACCAAACAGAACTCGCTACTCGTTCTATATGAATAGTCAAATTTGTGACACTCATCAATGATTATCTGAGTTCATCAAAACGAGTACGTTAAGCCCATAATTATAAATTCAATTGGCTCCAATAGAACTTCTCCACGATTTACATAGGATAAAAAAAAGTAATCCAGTGAACAGTACTCTATAATCTAAAGTGTTTTATTAGATTTTGATAAGTAAAAAACTTATACACAAACTTACTTAATGCTCAAGATCTGTAATGAAACTGAAGAAGAAGATAGCGACTAGAATTATTTAGGAGTTTTTAAATCTATTTAGAAAGGCAGTCTTCCAACCTCTTGTACAGAAATGTGAATCTTAGCTTGTATATATAACACTTTAAAGGTCACACATCTAATTGGCCGAATTTCCGGCTTATGTTCTCCAAACGAGAGCTTGCATGTAATAAAATGGTGAGATTCTCTCAGGTATCGATATCTGGTTAGACCTCGGTAAGCTCTTGCTTGATTATTAGCCGTTATTGTGGACGATAGCGAACACTCCTCTACACAGGTGGACCTTTGGCAGCGTATAAAATAAAGCAATAAACTTCAAGAAGCAATAATTTAATTTCTCGTGAAGAGTATGAATAATTAAATGTAATTGCGGAAGAGCGTAGCCACTTATGTAAGAGTGAACAACATAGAAGCGGCTTGGTGTACTCTGACGCACATTGGAGCGCTTAATAGTGCCTTAGCGAGGGCTCATATCTGCTGTAATGTTACTGAGTAACGCATTACCCACTTCTCCCTTTAGTCGGGCTGCTATACATTGATATACCACACACGTACACGTGATATAGCAAATCCTAATTTTGCTTCCACGCGCGAAAACTAGAGAATTAAAGAGAAAAAAAGGGACCGACACGCAGTGTGAGATGACTGAGTGAATTGTTTAAAATTGTAGCCTGAGATGCTATTTATATAGGCTGTTTTGCATAATCTCTCGCATAAATACATATATTGAGGCCTAAATATAATCTTAGATTTTTGTCCTCTGTTGAAATATACTATGATATAAGGAGTGTATCTACATAACTCTCTCGACGTAGAGGTCTCAGAAGCTCCGATGTGAGAGAAAGTCACTCTCTTGTGTGATCAGACACTAGTTGTATACGTAGAGTCTTCTAAAGTGCAGCTGTTCATTAATGGTTAGGCTTACCTATATTTAGGTCTCTTTTAATTACTGTTGTAAGGCCTCTATGATTGAATGTGACTCGTTACACGATTTAGCTTCCTTCATAATAGTAAATGTTACTTGCTAGTTGGTGTTGGCCATAGGAATTATATAAATTTTAAGAAGTGCAATGGAGTGATTAAAAGCGATGATTGCGTTGACGATATGACAGATACGATGGAAAGTTGGTTCTTTCAACGTTGATACGTCCGAATTTAATTAATTCCGTACTCGAAATTGCCTTCTGTATGACATCGTTATATGGTGTATATAGACGATGTATGCTCAGTCCACTCCAAAATCACTGTTCATTGTAACATCTCGAGATATACAGGGGTTCTCTCACTCCATTTGACATTTTTCTATCAGTTTATGTGATTGTCTCTATCAACTCGCTCAAAACAAAGTATATTAGCAAAACACTCCTGTATAAAGATACATTGATATTGAAAAAATCAAAAATTATGGAGTGTTGCTCGCTCTCCGTGTGTGCTTCAAGTGAAAGTGAGATGATGATATCTGCTATCGATGAGGTATGAACACTTTTACATATATATCTAGGCTCTAGTCTCGACTCGGCTCTTTAAATGATAAGAGTCTCTGGTTTCAAGGCTCATATTTGTGTTTTCTTCATTAGTGCCCAGCACCTATCTCTTCATTTTGGGCAGAATTATTATACTTGTCGTGGTGAAAATATATCTCACCTCCAAAGATATTAATAGTGAATACTTATTTATTTATATACGCCTAGTATATAATATCTAACTATGTAGGGTATAACGTTTACTTACATTTCCTCTCCTAACCTCATTACAAATAATTACTATATAGGCCTACCTATATCCTTAATCGTAGCTATAGATATATACTCACGTGACGTATTAGTGAATCAGATAATAAATACATGTGGAGTGTGGATAACTCGAATAAAGTATATATTATATTCATCATAGGTGATATACGTAACTCAAATTCTATATATGGGGATGTATGCTCATTTACCGGAGGAGGAAGACACCGACACGAAGAATAAAATAGGACTGTACTCTATATATGTAATATTTACTCTTTGACACAACAATATTAGTGAAGCTATATAATTATGAGTTATCGAGTCATGTTATAATAGTGGCGATAAAACAACCCCTGATAGGGTATTATTCAGACCTCACTCAAGCTTACGTAGATTCATTATTCGTAGGAATTGAGATAAATAAATTACATTACATTTTTTCAGATGCTGATTGATAAAGAAATACAAACGAGAAGCCGATAGTCTCTCAAATTTAATAATTGATTCTTATCTCAAATACAGCTCTAACTAACGTTTATACCACTATTGTACCAACGATAAACTATTAACGTGATGACGCTCATATTAATAGCCTCTCGATGTTTAATGGATGTTATAGATATATTGTAAAAGATTTACTTTTGCATTGGGAAAAATAGAAATGTGTTAAAGATCACTATATTGACAATTAAGAATAAGATACTCAAGACTTAAAATTATCTAGCAATAAAGCTCTAATATAGCGTGACAATGGCTATCTGGAACCTCCATGAATTAGCTCCTCCGTGTACACTCGAGTATTTATAAATATAAATAATAACAATTACACTGAGTTAGCTAACATACTAAAAGTACCTACTGTGGGACTCACACGTTCTCTCGAAGATCTAACTTATTGTAAACTATATGTAATTCCTCTCGAGAGTGAAAACATTTCTTATATATAAAAAATTAAATTTTTAATTCTTTATTTAAAGTAAAATTCTCGCTAAAGTAAAGTGATAAATTAATAATATAATGTTATATAAATTATTGACACTCTGTAGATCAGACAATTTCTCTGTGATTTACTTTCCCTCTCTCTGATATGTATACTCTAAACTTATGTGAGGTGCTCGAGGTGTATAGTATTGCTAAGAGTAGTAGAGGTTTGTTTTTGAGACTGAAAGTCTGTAGACTCCACAAACTGTTTTGTCAGTGTGTGTACTCTGATCTCAGTGATGTTCCTAGGCGTTTCAAGCATCCAAAATACGTGCACTCATACTCTAATTGGGAAAGCTAATATGCTTATCAAGGTATTTATGCGTGAGTGATATTCGTGATTATTTAGTAATATCAATTCGTATATTGGACAAGACTATATAGTGATTTATAACACTCTTGGATATTATATCATATCTTAAGGGTAATGTAGGTTCAAACCACTTTAGGACCTCATAATGTACAAATTAATACCATAATAATGATTGTTATGATGTTTATAATTGCACAAATATCTTTTAGTATGATACTCTAAGATTAATATATTATGGTATCCTATATATAAAATTACCCTGTTTTTGTGTTTTGCCCCTCTAGAGACTTTCGTGAGTTGAGCTCGCGACATGGAGGCTAAGGAGGGGGTCGGTGCTCGGAAGATGATTAAAGGTGATTTACGGTCCAAGTAATGAAACTCGCATCAACCATCTCAGTCTCTGGTGAGCAGTAGTGCTTAGAGGCTATGTGCATAGGTTCTCCGCTCTCAGCAAATGTTTCGTGCATTTAAGTAAAAGAGGATATACTTGGTAGCAAATATTCTTGAGCATATGGGTCAAGATGGTAACACTCCTGGAGTGTGCCTATCTTTCATAGGTAGTTAAACAGTATACTGGTAAAACACCACATTCCTCAGGACAGCAATAAATAACACATACCCCTACTGATTAATGTATTTTAGGTCATAACTATTATTGATTTAACTGAATAGATTAAAATAATAAAGTTACAATGAGGGTATCAAACATTCTTTTGTGATAGAGTATATTCCATGGTACTTATTGGTTAAGGCTTAAAGGATAAAAATGTCTAAAGACTGTAGCTGCAATCAGTCTATAGAGAAATTATAAATGAGGATAATATAAAATATCCTCAAACTAGATGTGAATACAGATGAAGGTACAGAATTTTAGGCAAAAGATGTTTTCAAGTAAATAAGTTTACAGAGTATAGTATTGAATTATTTGTATAGTATATCATTACAAACACATTTTCAGTTAATTAATAAGCTATTGACTAAATAGTGTGAAAGAGTTTAACAAATCGAACTATAAAAAGTGAAAAGTATAATGCTATAGCGTATTTCTCACGAAAACGTAATATAAAATGAATACACCAATAAATGGCTGTACTTTTGAGCAGTAACTAAGCTTACCTCTTATAATAGGTCTTATCAATAGTAAACACTTAGGTAAATTTTTAATCCCTCTAGATAATGAGTGAAAACATAAACCTTACTATATACCTATCAACCACTCAATGCTCGATAAATTTACGATAACACATGGCTAATTAAATTATAGAGATAGAATTTAATTGGTGTGAGGGTGTCTGGTCAGATGAAAATTTGCAGAAAAGGGTACGAAGCCAGATGGTTCAGAGAAAGTTTTTTATAAAAGTAGATTAAAGCGAGAGTGCGAGGATATGTCCAGAGACGGGAGTTGATATCTCATATTTACTTTATGCGTTTTGGTGTACTCTTATCGTGCGAGGAGTTTAGGATGGACGCGAGGCTTGGAAAACAAAGTAAATAGGAGAAGGTAACTCTGATATGAGACAATACATGATATAACGTTCTAGGTCCTCAAGTGATCTGAATGCGCAGCGTGAGCAAAATAGAACAATAATATATAGTAGGTTTTATTATAAGGATAAAGGTAATAAAAATTAAACAGCATCCTTGATTCATATAATTGAATTATGGTTACCCTAACGAGTTATAGTATATATATATATTTATTATAATAGCTAGTGAAATTAATACATAATGTATCTATAGTTTACTTTTGTTGACTCAATGGAGAAGTGTAAGTGATACATTTCTATTAACTCGACTAGTACCTTCAATATCTAGGTTATTATAATGTAGATCTGTTATTCCTGAAAATTAAAATATATTACAGAACTATACAACCTCAATATATATTTGAACACTTAATAACTTTTATTGATTACGAGAATATTGTATGAAGCTAAGGCATTAAGTGAATAATAATATCTCGACTAGTATACCGATATAGAGAATATGCTACTGTTTCTATATTATTTGGTCAGTTACGATTACTAGAATATAGTTTGATAAATGTTAAAAATGTATTAATAAATATTTAATGCTATAAATAACTGCGACTATTCCTAAAATACGATATATTTAACAGAGCAATTAGGTCAGAGATTCTTTAGGAACGTAATAAACGATGCGAGGCAACAATAGTAAGTAACTTATGTGTTGATAAATATAAATAATTGTAATATAGTATGGCGCACGGTCAGTCATATATAATTAATTCGCGTTGCAACTCGATGTTTGTGATACCATAAGGTGCATTAATAAGCGAAGAAACACTTGCTGAGAAGAGTATTAAGTCAATTATGTTAAAGAAGAGTCTATTAGATGGTTTCTTAGTTTAATATAAAACCTATATGTTATTAATATCATAACGAAATATATGAATTATATTAAATACGTGTTAATATCACATTATAATATAATAATCCATACTATAATGTATTTAAAATCTCAAACTCATTTGAACCTGAAAGATATAAGTTTTAATTATATTTTTTTCCGGCCCCTCAGGCTTATGTCGTATTTTAAATATTGTATATTACTCACATGGTATTAACAAATATCTCAGGGTGAAATAATTTCAAAACTCATACAGCCAATTTTCACTTATAATTGTACTGTACTATATATAATTTTATAATATATTATATCTCAACAGATATTGGAAAAGAGTGTGTCTACATAAATAAATAAATGACACGCAAGAGTTCATTACATGTTGTATGCTTGACTACTACTAATAGTTGTTTTCAAAGAGTTCCTAGGTTATGAGCCTATGTTTATATACTAAGATATTGTATAGGAACACAGTATGTATAGGGTAAATACTAAAGCCTCTTTGTATAGATGATGAGTTCATTTTTCACTCAAATATAGAGTTACGTAAATTATTTATATAGCTCTAATATCCATAGTATGTATCTATCTATACTTATACCTTAATTGAGTAAACCATACTGAGATTCAGTTCGTGTATTTAATGATAAGAACGTCAAAGGGCAAACCATACCCATTCAACCAAAATATAGGACTAGCTAGTAGTATGTTAAATATATAGTATCACATAAGATGATATAGCTACGGTCATAATAGTGATTATGATTAATAATGTGAGTAAAGATATAGAACAGCAGATACTTCGAGCGCGGCGCGACTTAGCTCAGGGAGAGAATTGCACGTGAGCGGCTGATACGTATGCGTTCTAGCATGGAGTCAGTATTTATTCTGGCTTCAGCTCTCTTCATATATAGATAAAGCTCTATTCTCACTCATGTTTACGAATTCAGTAGGCGTCTTGGAGGTGATTTATATCTTAATGCTAAAAAAGCGGCGTATCGTTGAACATATGATGTCACCTCTACAAGATATACCTCACTAATCCATTTCCGTGGGTATTGATTGTGTTAATAGTGTGAGTAGGTGTTCGATCAGCATCCTGGGCGTAGTGCTCTAGTTCCCATACAACGCCATCGTGAGCCGCTGGTCTTTACTCTGGTTTGATACGTATATGTTAGACGAAGTTATTATATTATCTCGAAAAATACGAAGTCTCTAAAGTAAGTGGTCGTAGGTTTAGGTTTAGGGTCCAGGTGTCTGCATAGTGACATAGGTCTGTTGTCTGAGATGATAGGACAAACAAACTTGTTGTTTTCCAGTTCTCTCGCACATTTTGATACTTATAAAAATCAGTGGACTATGATGTGTGATAAAATAAAATATAATCGAACACCGCTTCAGCAGTATACGAGTCGTCGAGATCGTCGTGTGCAAATTCGCTAAATTTAATTGAACATAAGTGTTCTCCGCAATTTCGCAGTCGGAATCTGGTATGACATACCGGTTCCGCCTATAGTTCGTCAACTCGCTGTTCTTAAATTATATAGGTATGCACCTTAAAGATATTTTCATTAAAGGTTTACGGGTTCGGTCCGCAAGACCGAACGCCTCCCGCAATTTTCGCAATCGTTTGCTTCAGTGGCAATCTCGTTTGTTGTTTTCTTGCGCAGTCAGCGCAGCCTTATAGCACATTGTCGGTCTCTCCTCTGACACATCTCCTCGCTATTTCCAGACGGCTTCGTCACGACAATGATTGGGATCTCTTCTCCGTTAATATAGTGTTCACATAGCCGACTATGAGGACATACCGCTCGTGATAAGCATCCATCACGAGAAGTAAATATTTATGTCTCGGCAAGTTCAATAGTTCAACCCTCCTCACGCCTCCTTTGATCACAATATCAGAAGTATATCTTACATAACTTTTCTAATTTACTTTTATCTTGAGATATCTCATTCTAGATCCATATTATCTTAGAACTCTCATTTCGTGAATTATTATTTTTTAATATATGCTAATAGAGTGTTACATTTGGATTAAATAGAATGATAGGATCGTGTGACATACCTTCCTAGGAGACGAAGAAAAACATGTAGTGTATCCTGTTTCCAACTTTATCTGCATATTCTCATGGCTCTTTTTTAAGAAAGACATATCGATGATAGTAGTTAATATGTGCTCTTTAAGTCGTGAGACTTTTCTACTGGAGGTGTACGTCGCATTTTCAAGGCGTGCTCCATAGATAATACAACACATACTTTTCTTCAGTTGGTATATAAGACAAAGCTGTACTATAACATTTTTATAACCTATATACAGCGCGAGTAGAATCGACTTATAGATATATCTCGAGTTCCCATTTACAGACATACACGAATCAG
>JABUQX010057045.1:47500-70000 GCA_015478945.1 Trachelipus rathkii | reverse complement strand
GTCTCATAGTGTAAAGGTATTGTACTTCGTATTTCTCAATTTCATATTACGGCAGTTACTCTCGATACCTCTATCCAACTCATTTTGCGCTCTAGCCAATTGGTGTATCTCAAATCGTGTTATATATCTATTTTTCTTCTTCTTTTGGAAATTCTAATCTCTTTCCCTTCTCTGATTCTATTACCCCACCATCCGCCCATCTACTTCTCCTCTTTTTCCTCATCTTTATTTAATATACCCACTGCAATATTTATATCTCTCTGTTTGGTACTGCAGCGGATTCTTTTGAACTCTCTCAGTCGATGGATGTGATGCATGCCTTTCACTCAGTCGTTGCGAAGGTGGCGGTGTACTGATCTTTCGACGGACACTCTCTCACAGCTATAAAAACATGACATTGTGTCTCTTAAGTGCTTCTTATTAGGTGCACCTCCGCCATATGATTCAGTCTGGAATAGTTATATTTCATTACACAAATTGATAATCGCTGACCAACTTTAATGTATATAAAAAAGAATGTATCCACGTTTAGTGTATTTTATATATAATATATTAATATATATATTATATATATATTATAATATATATATATATTAATATATATATTATATTATTATATATATATCATATATATATATTAATATTATTAATTAATATTATATATAGATATATATATATAATTTATATATATTTAATATATATGTTTATATATATATATAATAGTATATATGTATAATATATATATTAGGTCGAGGTATATAGTGATAGGGTGATTATTATTGTGAGAATGATTATAGTATATATATATATATATATAATTATATATATAAAGGTGTACGTAGGTATATATGTGTGTACGTTGATATATATTGCTTCTCTTGCTCATATAGAACGGATTCTTCTAGCATTTGTTAACGTATTCTCTAAGGCATTACTATATATATATATATATATATATATATATATATATTAATATTATATATAATTATTAATTATGTTAAATAAATATATTATATTATATATATATATATATTATATTAATATATATATAATAATATTAATATATATTATATATATATATATATATATATATAATATATATAATATAATATATATATAGCTATATTATATTATATATAATAGTATATATATATATATATAAATATATTATATTATTATATTATATATTATATTATATATATATATATACTATTTATTATTTCCTCCAGATTATCCAGGATCCAGTTCCTGTGAATCCTGGAAACATAAACATATTACCATTAACAGAAAATCCATCTGGAATATTACTATAATAATATATTCAAATTAGTACTCAGTTTCTAAGGTGATCTGTGAGGATAAATCTAGGAAAAGGGATAACTTACCATAAATTCATGAATTCCTTCCAGGATTCCTCTCAAGGATTTCCATATATTTATTCAATACCCTCGAATAATGGTGCTTGATATAAAACTACTATATTAATATATATAATATTAAAATATATTATAGTATATATATATATATAATATATATAGTATTATATTATATATTATATATATATATATTATATATATTATAAATATATTATTAAATAATTAATAATATCAACTTGCCCTTACTCCTTAGTACGATTATTAATGAATGTTAAATACTTATATACTCGGAATGTACACCTTAGAGTACCCGCATAGTACTTAATACAGTTGTCGGACGATACATCTTTGCCGTCTAGAGTGGACTGCCAAGCGAGGGGAGGAGATGGTGACCTGTCTGTCCGCTTCTCTCTTCCCTCCTCGTGTCTCGTAGTTCTCTGAATAGCCTAAATGGTAAATAAACTATATATGTTTACTTTGTATACCAGTTTCATAAAGTATTTACTTAGGGGGCTCGATGCATGTAATGGATACAGAGATGGATACGAAGATCCTCCCCAATTAGCTCACAAACCCTACAGACACGAGGAGTGATAACGAGAACCATACTGATTAGTATGGCAGTGCTCTTAGGCTCAGCAATATACGCTTGGGTGATTACGTTCGTGATATGTTATACATCGATATCCACTATAAAGAGTATATTACGACTTTTATCATATTAGAGTCAATTATCATACAGTCCACTACGAAAATCTTCCCCACTCTCCAGATAGTAACTCAAATAAGCGCGTGATGTGGCACCACATCGAGCCTCCTGAACGCTGATGTCGGAACGTGTAAAAAGGGTCCGTGCAACCGATAGTATTACGCGTGATGGGCTCTGTCAGGTGAGATTTATGGCGAAGTGATAAGATGACGAGCACATATGTATAATGTGTTTCACTCGAGCAGGAGTTATCGATAACTTCGTCTCATTTCTACCGAAAATGCAGTAGGTCTTAATACCTAGCTCAGTAAATGACCATGAGAAATAATATAATGTAATCTCAGGTTAGCTGGATAATAATAATTCAGAAGTTACAATCAATATTGAATGGAATAACAATAATAATAATAATCCAGAAAATCAGTATCAGTAACAAGTTCACCGCGCCCAGTAGCTGGCAACACGTGATATGATGGTTGATATCGTGATGATTATTGATAATGTGAATAAGTGATACGTTACGATAATACTAATAATATTGTATGAGAGATGTGATATCTCAATGATCACTATACAGTAGATTAGACAGTCAAACTCAATTGATGATGTTGGGTAGTTGATAGTAGTGTTCTGTATCGTGAATAACCACCTTCAATAGAGGAATATTTGATGTTGAAGAGAGAGTGAGAGTTGTCACGGAAAAGTGGCGTTTCTTCCCGCGAAGATGCTTAGGGTTTTGCATGCTAGATGTGCATACTAGCACATCCTGCCACTCAGGTGATCGTGGTCTCAATATAGTGTTGATAGTGTATGCTATATGGTATTGTTGTGATATAGTGTGCGTGTTGTGTAGATGTGTATGTTAGTGTTTATGTGTGTGTAGGTAGATAAGTAGTATGTTGTTATTATATTATATATATATATATATATTATATTTATATATATATATATAATATAATATATAGTATATATTTATATATAATATATATATATATATATATACTATGTGTGTGTGTGTATGTGATGGAGTGTGTGTGTGTATGGTTATATGTTAGTGTATATTATTATCATCTACCTTCTATCCCCAAATTGGGGGTGAGTGCGTAGCATACACTGGAAACAGAAAAGTTAAGTAAAGAAAATTCGCAAGTGTAAAGAAAGCCCCCCTCCCTTTATACCCCCCCCAGTGAGAAATCTTAGCAATCAGAAAAATCCACCTGAGGCTTTACAAGAAACGCTACTGACCCTCAATGCGTGTTGTTTCTCGTTCCCCAAGTGTGGGGTTCATCCCCTGGGGGAAAAACCCACAACCATACCCCCTGATAAAATATTTTACATATAATATTATATATATATATTATGATATATATAATTATAGATATTAGTATTATATATGATATATGTTATGTATGTTAGTATGTATATAATATATTATGTATTTATTGTTTATACTATTGATAGTTATATATATTATTAATTTAGGGTAGACATTAAAATTTGTATCTATTTCGGCAGTAATGAAGTGGTGCGAATATCCTGAAGATTGAACTCTCGTCCTCTCCACTATATGCGATTTTGATGAGACTGGAAAAGTTACGTGCAACTTCGCGCATTACCCTATACAACTTGAACTTAAGATGATCAACAGATACGTCGGTGAAAAAATTAACGACCTCTAAAAGCTCAGAAGGAGAAGTAGTTTTGCTTTCCACCAAAAAAAAGTATTATATTGTTCCAACATTTGTTCTATAAATTAGATTATAATTTTTGCTGTTTTCGCTGATACATTCTGCAATTACAATTGTATTTCAGCGATATGTAGTATTGATGTAGATTATCTTTAGTAATTTTATTAATCTCTTTCGCTTACAGAGGAAACAACCTGACAACCTTTGTTGCAGTACAGCTGGCATATTTTGAATTTCCGGCCGTCTCCAGGATTTCATCTCTCAAAGACAATATCATACAAGGCTAACCTCCTTAGATTTCAAAAGCTATCCTCTTGCACTTCGAATAGGTCTTCCAGAGTACCGAGTTTTGTTCGTTTTCATTGTGAATATTGTGATAAACTTAATTTTCTCAAAATTTCCGGTGCATGTTTGAGCACCCTACCCCCAGTTATGAGGATCAGGGGGCTGTCGGTCCTCAAAGAACTGGGTGGTTCTGCTATGTTTAGACTGACTGCGAGTATCGTTTTTGTGTTCCTCTTCTCACGCTTACTTTCCAACTAATTACAAGGGTCTCATCAGCCCTTGTATGGAGTACTGTTCTCATATCTGGGGGCTCTGGTTCACATCGGCTTATTGGACAGGGTTCGAGTGCAAAAGCCAAAAGCTTATAAACTGTTCTGTGAATGTGTTTTAATCTTTCCGAGTTCACTTGGACCGCTTCTATTCTTTTGCGGCGAGCTCGATCGTTGGTTAGCCTTTATGCTCATTCGTTTTTCATATTTTAGTTACCACTTAAGGCTCGGAGGTGATGTCTCATTAATTTGGGAACGTACGTTACCACTCGCGTACTCACCACCTTACGACGCCCTCATTAAGCACAAGGGGTGCTGTATTTTGCGCTTGAGTTTTGTGTGGATCTTGTAACTTCCAGGGCTAGATTCGCTGCGGTGCATCCCTCTTTCCTGACCACCTCTGTTTCTGTGGAATTCTCTTCCATTCTGTGTTCCCCTGCTGAATTTAATCTCCCTGCACTTTAAAGCCTGCGTCTGATGCTCATCTGCATAATTTGAGCTAAGCGGATGAAAACTCTTGGTGCAAACACCCCCTCAGTGCATAGGGCTCTGTCAGTGAAGTGGTGGGTGACAACTGTAAATATATATATATATAGGATAATAAAGTGTAACACCAATCTGAAAGAGGTGAGGATTTTGTTTTAATAAGTTATTATATATATGAGTAATGATTAGTAATTAATAAATTTATAATAAATATAGTAATAATCATAGAATAAAAATAAAAGATATTTACTATTTTTTTAGTATGATATATATATATGAGCTTACATTCAATATTCTCTCATAGAATATATATATATATATTACTCTATTATATATTAGTAGTCAGGAGCATATTTTTATTTTTATTGTGATTATATTTTATTATTATTTATGTACACTCCTAATACAGTATATTATTTGAGTAATTTGTCATACATTATAGCCTTATTACTTGGTTACTTTATACTGTTATTATGAAAATTATTTATATTTTTGTTAGTCATTATTATATTATATTCCATTATTAAATATAATAAATTGATATAATAGTACTTTAGTACTTTGAAAGATCTACTCATAATATGGTTTATATATTCATGACAGTCTGCGATTTGCATTTTCCATAATATATGTATTTATCTTTTTTGCTTTCATAGTGATTAATTGTAATTATTCTTACTTCTCATCATAATCTATATTAATATATATATATATATAATATATTATATAATATAATATATATATAATAATATGGGCTTTTTATATTTAGACATATATATATATATATATTATATAATATTTTAAATGATATAAGATATTATATATATTATAGAAAATATTATATAGTATATTTAATTAGTAATATTTAATTAAACTAATTTAATGAAAAAAATATATCCTAAGATTACTGTACTTACATACGCGTATATATACTATCCATAATTTATGAAAATATCATACTGCAATTAATATATGGCTAGTGTATATATATATATATATATAATATATTTAACATATAGTATAATTATATCATATTACCGATATGTGATACCTATATAGAATTTTTCTCTATGATCTCCTTATATAAGTCAAGGTTAATAGCCTATGTAGTGGAAAAAATCTTCTCTATTCCAAATGCGATATGTTAATCTCTGAGTGTATGTATGCTTTAGGGGCAAATCCTTGTGGCGCCGTAACCGTTGATATGGAAATATGCGGATGAATTCCAGAGCTCTCCAGAACCAGCAAAAGAAGTGTTCTAGATTGCAATCAGCCATACTTTCCTACGGATTCAGGATGGATTCCTTGTGAAAAATCCATGAAAGGAAATCCAATAAGGAATGCAGCAGTGTAAGGGAGTAATGACAATATGGGAAAGAGATTCCAGAGGGAAATTTCCTTTGCGAATTTCCGAAAATATAGCACTAGATGATTGAAGATACCGAAGGTATTTCAGGAGAAGTACGCATACGACGAGAATCTGAGAGCCATGGCAGAGCCATCAGAGAATTTTCGTAAGATTGGTAAGAACTGAAAAGATCCGAATTAGAGAAGACGACGTACTAGAGTGAATCCATATCGATTGCAGCGAATTTTTTTCTTGTTCTTGATATTATTTCGTCTTTATGGGAGTACTCATATAAATACATTAGCTTTTGAAGAGAAAGTTCGTTATATACTCTATAAAAAACGACAATAACAGTAATATATGTGAATAGAAAAGGTCATATAGATAGAGATAAGGAAATAAGGTGATGATCCCTATGATGATACACTATTAAGATTTCATTCACCTTCTGCTACTTCGCGCGTATTCATCTGAAGAGTCATGTAACTAATATCCTATCTAATCAAAGACGTTACACTAAATCTTTGTATATTGAAATGGGAGATAGACTATAGATTCAAAAAGCGATGTTATATCTTAATTAATATATATATTATATATATATATATAATATAATATATATTTAATTTAGCTATTATATATAGTACATTAACGTAATTTCAATATTTGTTTCTCTATACCAAATAAATAATTTTAGTGGTATATATATATAGTATAAAATATATATATATATATATATATATAGTAGTTAGATATATATATATATAAATCATATAGCACACGCGAAACCTCTATCCCCTGAAATTGCGGGAATACCCCTCATTTTTTGGTGCATGATTTTCTTGGCTACTCGCATGCCCTTAGTTCGCACCAGTGCTTGGTCTCACAATAACTAAGTTCGATATTCATCCATTAGAGAAAAGAGACATATTGTAGGATATCTCCGTTGGTCAGATTATGTGCATGTTTATAGTCTCTATATTCCTATCTTCTCAAGATGAAGATTTATGAGTTAATCGACGAAATCACGATATGGAATTGTATGTAAAAGGCCGACTTGTGATAGCACAGAACCCTCGCCATTTATCTTACGCGCGCAGTGTGTGAAATAATTCTAGCCATCGTGTGGACGTCAGTTTCGAATCCAGATGGGCGGACCTTATTTACTAGTGGCATGAGAGAATATAGAAGTATTGTTATATTGTCAGATTATGTATATGAATAAGTTGAGTCCTTATTAATGGTTACCGTTCGCTATGTTTTTAGCATGTGGAGAGAAGCTTAAGTTTTTATGTGACTATTACAATTATAACCTAGTAGACTCGATAAAGCGTGAGATGTAAATAAAAATATATTAATTAACATACTATATCTATATACTAACGTATCCCAAATGTTATTACGTCGTACTGTTTCATAGAGATAACCCTTAATATCATTGAATTACGAATACATAAGCTATCTTCGCTCTCACCTCGAGCAGGAAACTACGATCCTAATGAGGAGAAAAGGGACAGACACTTTTAATTCAACTGATCCCAGCAGTGAACATCGTGGTCCCATGCAGCGTCCTGTTAATGTCCATATTCACTCGACATGTAATTGATGTGAGCTGTCTTTCAGTACATCTCAAATAACATGCAAGTATCAATCATACGTTGAAAGTATAGGAGAATTAGTAGGTACAAGATATTCTAAATACAATATAAGATATTTTAATATTAATATTTAAGATTATTTAAATAGTGTTTATCTTCATATTGATTTATGCTTATATATATATATATATTAATTACCGTTTTATTCAGACTTCATATAATATTATATAGGTATTTTACATATAAACTGTAATTGTTGAAATGCTAATACTTAATACTGTTATAATAAACTAATAAAATATTATTAATATATATAAATGGATATACCACAATTTGTGTAACTAATTATAAAGCTTACTTGAGTATTTATTGTTGGCTTATTCCATAATATTTTTTGAGTAGAGTCTTTGAGGAGATTCTATCTAAAGTAAGCTTTTATATAATAACTCGCTACTTGTGGCTCTTATTTAAGATATAAATGATAACTAACTACTATAATACTTATATACTTAGTTTATATATACCATAGTGTGAGTACTCCAACCCCGTAAAGCTCGCTAGTATATGGACAATACACATAGTTGACGTTCGACGTACGTTTCTATAGTGGTTAGCTAGCGACTTCGCAGATAGTTCAGATATTTAATCTACGTTACTTAAAATTTATAAATAGTTTTAGAAATTCATAGTGCACTGGGGAGACTTGCGTGTGATGCCGCTTGACATATCTAAGGCTTATATACTGACAGTGAGATAAACACGCCAACGCTACCTCTCCTAAGCACCTTCTCATCTTGGATATCCTCGCTTTCATCTTTAGCCTTACTCCTGATCTATAGATTTCTCAAGTGATCCGTCCATATTTTCACGCTCTTGCCTCGCTGGGCAACTTTATCTCCTTATCTGATTAATTGTGGCTGTCCCTCTAGCGGTTTGTTCACTTCCTCTCAGGCTGCTGAGTTCAAATTCTTCACAATTCCTCCAACTACATTTCAATATGTTTATTTATCCCTAGTTTGTATATTCTAGTACGTTTACCTTAAACTCGAGCTTATCCAGTTTTCCGCGATTCACATATCGCACTGCTACTCTGGGCATAACTCGGTCTCTGTATTATCTCGAGAGGGAGAAACTTCCTAGTGGAATCTCGTGCGTCATACTTGAGTGAGACTATCTCGGACACATCTCGTATCTGAAACCTCTGCACCTTTATTCAGCTCACTCACGCACTACATCATAGTCCCTTCTACCTCAAACTCCTTTTCACCATTCCCTTCGACGGCTCTCTAATGTACTCACTCATGTTAAAAACAACATAATCTATTCTTGGACTGAAAATAAATTAGTGACATTGTCTTGGAGACTCATCATCAATGAAGCTGGCAATCTGCTCAGATGCGGTTGAATTTTCTCCTGCTCAGGTTACATAAGTTATTATAAGAGTCTTAATTCGCCCCTGATATGGAATATTGTTAATCACAATTTGGGTGATCCGTGTCCCAGCCCTCTTTACTTGGCATAGCGTCCTGACGGCTAAGCCTAAGCAGACTAATAAACCTGTCCAGATTACTTTCTAATTCCTTGACCCTCTTTCTCTGAGAGGTCGTGACATTGGTGCCCAATCTCTTTTCTATTAGGTATTACAACGGCAGGTCTCGAGACAATGATCTCCTCACATCCGCTCACCCACTGCGTACGCCCTCGTAACATAAAAGGTGCCTTACTGTCAATTGAATATTGCTTGAATGTTGGAGACTCAAGGTTTACTCGTTGTGCGTGCCTCCTTTCCAGCAACATCTGTTTGTGGAATTCCTTGCCTTGTCATCTGTTTTTCCTGCTCTATTCAATCTTTCTCTCTTTAAGTCTCGCAGTTCTACGCTCCACCTGAGGAATTGGCGTATAATAAGGGGACTTGGTGAATTTACTCTCACTTTTTGTTTTTTCTTTTCATCCTTTTTTGTTTTTTTGTTTTTCCCCCTCCTTTGGAAAAAAGGGCCCTATATATATATATACTATATATATCTTATATATATACTATATTATATAATATATAATATAGTATAATATATATAATATATATATATATATATATATATATATATTATATATATAATAAATTTAATGATAATTTAGCTGCGTCGTCAATGTGGGCTCGCATAAATGTGTTGTAAATTCTTCAATTGCTCGCGGATAGGACTAAAGGATTGGGCACTACTGGCTTAACTAAGAGTGAGTATGAGTAAAGGAGAATAGAGGTAGGTTTGATAAAAGGTTGCAGAAGTGGAAAATTACAACTTTTACCTTCCAACACTTGACATTTTTTATTATTAAAATTTTGAATTTGGATGTTTTGGTATTTTTCCCGCTATTGAATTTGAAGTGAAACCTTATTGTAATTTTTTTAGTGAAATTTAGTAAAAAAATGGATATACCATGGAGACGAAACAAAATTACAAATTCCGCTAAAACTGAAGTAAATAGAAGATTGACATGCGTCTGATATAGAAAATATATAGGCTAAATACTTTTTTACTATTCCTAAATAAAAGTAAATAGGAAGAGATATAATGTAGAAGTATTAATAGTTTTTATATCCTAAATAAACTACTCAAAATAAGCAAAATAGAAAGATATTTATGTCGGAAGCGTATATAAATGTTTTTATAAATGTTTCTATCTCATCTTGTCTTTAATTGTTTATGTGCACCCTGATTATTATCTGATTTTTGTTCTGGTATACCATTTGAAGATCTAAGATGCAAAATACTTAAACTTTTCGGCTCTCCTTCAAGGATTCTCAGAGCCTAAAAATATCAAACAAACTAAGATCCATAAAAGTAAATGTATCTCCAAATTTTCAATATGAATCAGGCATATCGAGTCTTCTATTTTCTTGGCAAAGTATAGGGCAGGCGGCTGTGAAAAATTGTGTGTGTCTCTCGTGCTATAATCACGTTCATTTATTTTAATTGACATTTTACAATATAGGTATTGCATGTTCTGCGGGTGTTTTATTATTTTTAACCTCTTTACATTTTTATTTTATGTTATTATTCTTGAGAGAGCGAAATACTTTCGAGAGAGTGATATTTTGGCAAGAAGATGGGTTATGTTTGTGTAGTCAAGTTTCTTTATTTTTATTTTGTTCTTAGTATTGGGATTCTGACATAGTTAATTTTTGGCTTTCATTTGATATTGTGTGGGATCTTATATATAGCTACAAACGATTCCATTCATTTGTATTAATGGTAACTAGCCCAGAAATTTATTACGAGGAACGAGTCAGGCTATAGACAAGGCCTTTCTTTAATTGTTTATGTAAAATATTGCTGTTAACTATGATGTTTCGGTACTTGGGAGTCTGTTATATACATACTTAGGAGGCTGGCGATACCATTACTGGAATCCCCTGGTTGTTCCTGACTGTTTTATTAGGTGTACACATGCATTTGGTGCTCTTATGTACGCGTGAGTTCAGAAATCCGATATATAAATTAATATATAAAAGAATAAAATTTAAACGTAATGGGCTTGATGTTAATTGAGGAGTCCAGTCAAACTCGCGAGATATAATTAATAATTAAAAATAAGAAGAGAGTAACTTCGAACACACTTATCTTGATCCCTCTTCAGATGGTCCCCAGTCATAAAGCTCATTATATAGACTAAGAGAAAAATTCAAATCTTATATGTAAGATTAAGCAGAACATTGAGAATCTTTAAATCTGCAGGAACCCAGTGCATATGACATACTAAGAATCGATCCGAATAAAAAATATAAGAAATGGTTTGTAGTCTGAAGTGGTTTTGAGGGAATATAAATTTTGAATGGCCCGCAGGTGCACTTTTATCTATTTATCTCTGGGCACTTAAGGTAACCATATTCAAAACTTAATGTGAACAGCCTCTTTTGATTCTATGATACAAATAATAAAAGTAGTTCTTTAAAACCTCTCAATCAATTAAGACTGTAAACCATAATAAGAATATTAAGAAATTAATCTATTGTCATTAAAGATTATATAGTGATTAGGTGAATAGGATATCAATAAATTAAATGATATGCCACATGAGCCTACCAGAAAATGATTTTAATAGTTAAAATTGAGATTAATAGTTAAATAATTAAGAAATTAAATAATTTTAATAACAAGTCGCACATAGTCGGCCCCTAGAATGTCACCGCAAATCTTAAAGGTCCATAATCATGTTGATCATGCCTGATGTATATTTAATCAAGGACAATAAAGGAATTAATAATGAAGACAGAACTTAAATATGATTTTTATTTGAATTTAAATTAGATTTTTTTGATGTTTTTGATTTATTTATATTTTTTTTTATTCACTATTTATTTTTTTATGTATATTTTAAATAATAGTTTCATTTAATTATCATAATATATAAAAATATTAATAAAACTATATATATTTCATTGTATCTTTTGAGAATTATATACTTATTATTAAATTTTTGAACAAAACTATTTGGACATATGGAAACCGTACAGTATCTGTTTATAGGAGTAGCATATAGTGCTGCTTGAAAGTTTGCATTGTTTACATATCTGTGAAGTAAATTATTGTAAACGCTTACCAGAGCATAGGTGACGCTTAGAGTGCTTAAAATTTTTAAAATTTGAAAAAATATAATTAGACAGAATAAACCACTAAATATATATAATAATATATACAAGTTAAGTTTATATGAGTTATTAAATAATAATTTCTTTACAGTAATAATAAATAATAAATAGATATTGAATATAGGTAATAATACACTCCAAGTAATAATATATTAGATGAAATATAATAATAATTGTAACCTAATAATAATTAATAATAATAAAATATTATAATTTAGAAAAAAAAATACAAAATATTTAAATAATTTCAAGGAAATAAATTAAGGTCTAAAACGTAATGCTGAAGTTTTACCGCAGAATTTTATTTGGATATGCAATGAAACAGTAATAATATAAATAATAAATGAATAATAATAATAAATAAGTAATAGGAAGTAATTAATAATAAGTATTTGAATATATGAAATTATATAACTATAATGATATATTTAATAATTAATTTAAGAAGTAATCTAATTTAATAGGATAAAAGTAATAACGAACACTGACGGTAGAGTAACAGCTCTACAAAATATGATAAGAGAGAGAAGATAATAATAATAATAGTGTTATGATGGTCAATTATGGATCATTGAGCACTCCAGTGGTTGTCACGACTAATTTGTGAGTAGCTCTGGTAGTACTCATTAGGAACACTCACTTCATCCTCATGGGTTATATGTCCTCTTATATATAATATATATATATATATATATATACTATATATTATATATACATATAGTATATATGATATATATATGTAGTTATATATTTAGTAGTATATATATATATATATATATATATATATATAATATTATTAGAGATTATAGTTTTCTGTATTATAATTATTATATATATATATATATATATATATATATATATATATATATCATATATAAGTATATATTATGAATATATAGTATATATTTAAGTGTGTGTATATATATAAAGGATAGCAGGTTGAGATATAGCGCTTACAGGGCTGACGTCAGTAGCGTACCGGCGTCACGGCGCCCGTGCTCGAGGCTAGCTCAGATTGTGAATTGATTTTATATATATATATAATATTTTATTTATTTATTTAACATCTCCTAAGTAGGGCGAAAGCCCTGTTAGTTGGGCCAGCATCTTCTTCCTTCTGGCCCAGAAATTTTTAGTCCTAGAGTACTCTAGAAAACTATTTCTCGGCACAAAGATTTCCGATGCTAGTCCTTGAGTTATACACTCAGGTAGGGTTTTACCATTTCAGTGAAACTAGCATCTTTTTTCATTTGGCCTCAAAATTTGTTCTCTCAGAGCTCTTCAGAAGATAGTGATTCTAGGCGCATAGGATTCCAATGCTGGTCCAGGAGTTTTACAAGCAAAAAAGTAAAGGACCGGGTTGCTAGCCCTGTCGTCCTAAAACTATGCAAAGAAAAGTCTTCTTTGGATCCGACTGCCTAGAAAATCCAATCTTCCTATAATAGACATATCTAAACTCCACGAGATGCTGCAGATACTATGATATCATTGTAATAGTTGAAATTAGTCTTAGTTATTAAAATTAACAAAAAGAACTAATTATGATATTTTGTTCTGCCTCCAACGAACTTAATTTTTTTTAAACTATCAATTTATATATTTTTGAGGTATTGTAAAGAACTTGATTGAAAGTTTTGTTGGCTCCCTCTTGCTTCCATTTATGCAAAATATTAAATTCTCTTTGATAAATAATTATGATATAAAAATTTTAAATTTCATAGAAATCCTAAAATATTTTCTAATAGAGTTAATATAATTTATTACTTTTTTTTATCGCTCCATGGAGAATTCGTAGTGTCACATATATGTCTTCATCAGCAAGCTTCAACTACATCCGACGAAACATTACTACATACTTCTGGAAAACCTCTTCTGAACTTTTCAGCACTCTTCTCGCTTCCCTGCTCTTGGCAACACGTTCATCTCCGACGGCAGTCAGATATATTATATATATATATATATATATATATTTATATATATATATATATATATATATATATATATATATATATAGTATATATATATTATATATATATATATATATATATATATATATATATATATATATATCTATATGTGAGAGAAAAAATTTTCTTTATTATATATATATATATATATATATTATATATATATATATATATATATATATATAAATATATATATGATATATTATATATATATATATATATATATATATTATATATATATATATATATATATATAATATATATATATATATATATATATATATATATATATCACCACCTTCTTTCCTTTAGACTGGTGGTAAAGTGTGTTACATGCACTGGAAACAGAAAAGTAGTAGAAGAATGTGACACAAGTCGAAAAGAAAGCCTAGTCTTACCGCCTTCTTTATACCTTTAAATGAGAACTCGTCGCAAAACTTCTGTAAATCTGCCTTTCCTCCTCTTATTCGATCTGATGGCTCTGTTGCTAACTCTCCAACTGAAAAGGCCAATCTATTGGCCTCCTAATTTTCCTCTAACTCAACCCTGGTCGATTCTGGCATTCCTCCCCCTTCACCTTCTCCTCTCAGGTGTCCTATGTCTTTGCCTGTGATTACATTTGATCAGGTGCATGGGCTCCTGAGATCTATGAACGTTAGGAGGGCTGGGGGCCCGAATGGCATCCCTCCCCGAGTTTTGAGGGAGTGTGCTTTCGAGCTGGCCCCTCTCCTCGTTCAACTATATTCTCTATGTCTCAATACTAACACTTTTCCTCAGTGTTGGAAGCAAGCACATGTCCAACCTATTCCGAAAAAAGGGAAGCCGCTCTGATCTTCTAACTATTGTATAGCTCTCACCTGTATTCTATCTAGATCTTTGAAACCCTTCTTTACTCTCACTTCTTAGACCATCTGGGAACTCATACTTCTTTCCGATCGCAAGTACGGCTTTCGGCGTTCGAGGTCTACTGGTAATATATTTCCTATTTAACCGATTAGGTTTTCCGCCCTTAGGAACTACGGGGGAGGCACTGGCGTGGTGCCCTCAGCAGCGGCAGGCTATATACTCAATTACCCACATACAACGAGTGTGCGCGTAGCTAGACATATTCAAAGCATTTGACCGGGATGGCACGCATCATTGCTCTCTTCAAGCTTCCCCTCCTTTGGGTTTCCTCTTCTCTTTAGCTTACTAATGTCTACGCTTTTTTCAATCACACAATATCGGCTGAGGTTGATGGAGCGACTTCTTCTTCTTTTTTCTGTCAATAGTGGTGTTCCTCAGGGTTCTGTCTATCTCCTAACTTTATTCTTACTTTCATAATGATCTTCTCACCTTGCACATCTAACTTATCCACTCATATGCCGTATGACTCGACCCTTCATTCTACAACTCATTTCAATTCTGCTCCTCTTTTACTTCTAAGAATTGCCTCTCGTCTTAATCTTTAAGATTCTATTCTCGCTGATCTGGGATAGAATTTCTGATTAGGGTCGTTCCAACCTTGTGAAATTCATCTCTTTTTAAAAACTCAACTTCTGACAATCTCACTCTCTAAAAAACACCTTCATACTTTCCTATCTCTTTCGACGGTTTCTCTCCGTCTATCATGTTGACAATATAACATCCTTGGCTTAACATAAACAAAAATATGTCTTGGAAACCTCACAATCACAACGGTTTGCTAGGGCGCCTCAAAGAACCTGGGAGTTCTGTTTAGAACTGCGAGATTTTTTTTCTCTTCTCAGTTCTTCCAGCTATACAAGGGTTCATCCGCCCTGTATGGAGTACTGTTCTCATATCTGGGGGGGCTCTGGTTCACCCGGCTTTGGACAGGGTCGAAGTCAAAAAGCCAAAAGGCTTATAAACTGTTTCTGTATTCGAGTTCACTTGGTACCTTATCGTATCCGCTAGCGAAGTGAATGGTACTTTATCTCTTCTACTGATAGTAGCTCGCGCCGGCAGGATGGTATGTGTATCTACCACTCGCGGTATCAAACCTTTCGAGCCCTCGTAGCACAAGGAGTGCTGTGTCTGCGCTCGTGTTTTGTGTTGATGTGGGTAACTCCAGGCTAGTTCGATGCGGTGCTTCCTTCTTTCCTGCCACATCTGTTCTGTGGAATTCTCTTCCATCTTCTGTGTTTCCTGCTGAATTTAATCTCCCTACTTTAAAGCCTGCGTCTGTGCTCATCTGCGTAATTTACGCTAGCGGATGAAATTTTAGTGTGCAACAGCCCCTCCCTGAATAGGGCTCTGCCCGTGAGTAGTAGTGACAACTGTAAAAAAAAATATATATATATATAAAAATGTACCCTAGGACTTCACTGGATTTCGAAGGACCCTCACCCTTATATCTCTTCAATGTAGAGTTCATCCCTTGTCCCAGGTGGTCCACAATCATATCCTCTCAAATAACCCCGCCTTTTAATCTTATTATGAACCTTTATTATCGCTTTTGAGAAACTCACATTTCTCTCTTTCAGGCATTCGTTTACTGACTCATTTCACTTTTTCTTAGGTCTTCCAGCCGGTTGATTCCCAGCAAACACATCACCATATATCCGTGTAACCAACCTACTATAATCCATATTTTCCACATGACCAAACCTTCTCTATGTACTTTAACTTATTATCTCATTTACCTTTTTTTCTTCATAACATACAACTCCCTATGCGTTCATTCCTCATTTTATCAATTCTTCTCACACCTAACACGCCCCTAAGATTGTCTATCTGAACACATTGTACTTTAGATCTATACCTCTTATTAAAGACCATAGTTTCACTACTATACATTAAGACAGGAAACAGCGTAATCTCATGTAAGATCCTACTGCACTCAAGACTTAGTCCCTTTACATCTATCAAGGATTTAATTGCACCAGCCATTGTCCTACCTTTCACAACTTTCATACTACGCTCTGCATCATTCGCTCCCTTTTCATCCAACATATATCCTAAATTTTTAAATCAGACAGTTAATCCAGTTGCTAAAATCCAGCATAACTTCACACCGAGGACTGATCTCACTCCAAACCATAAACGTACGCTTATCTACGTTTACTTTCAATCCCCTCTTTTTGCACACCCTGACAAATTCCTCTAAAAATCCTCTCAAAATCTCTTTAGATTCGCCCTACAAAACCAAATTATCCGAATATAATAGGTAGGGTACCTTCCACTCTCTTCGATTCTCCATCATTCTAACACCTTCTACCGCCACCCCCACCTGTATTTCTATCTTAACCCCTTCCATATACAAATTGAATAACGAAGGAGACATAACACATCCCAGCATCACTCCGCTTTTAATATTAAGCCAATAACTATAAACTCCATTTATTCCTACACACCCTTCGCTATCGTAATAAATGTTTTTGATTTCATTCAGAATCCTGCAACCAACACCATATATTACTAACACTTGCCATAAAGTTTCCCTATTAATGGTATTATACGCCTGTTCTCTGTTGTTCTCTCTCATTTCTTCAATCAGTTTTCCCAATGTTAAGATTTGATCCAAACATCTTCTACCACTTCTAAACGCACCTTGTTCTTCAATAATTAGTTCCTCATTCACTCGATGCACTCTTTCGACCAAATATCAGCTTATATCTTCCCTAAGACACTCAGTAAACTAGTTCCTAAAATAATTCCTACATTTACCCTTATCCTTCTTACCTTTATATAATGGTACTTACTATTTCTCCTCTCCTCCAATCCTTCGGAACTATATATTCCATAAACGCTTTGCCACACAACTTCCAAATCCACTCAATCACCATCTCTCCTCTGTTCTTGATCATTTCACCAGTAATTTGATCTATACCTGAAGATTTACCATTCATCAACTTTCTCACTCTAACCATTGATCTTTCTTACTAACGATCTCATCCAAAATATATTTTTTTCTTCTTGCACCATCAAACCCAGACACATTCACAATCACCTCTTCATTACTACCAATGTTATGTAGATTTTCGAGATGTTTCCTTCACACTCTCCTCACATTCAATTAATTCATTATTCTAAGAGATTTACCTTTTTTTCATTCTACGTATTAGTATTTTAGTATTCTTTTTTTCTCCTTATATAATTCCAAAGATCTTTTTTTTGAGACCTCATCATCGGCTTTTAATACATTTAACCACGTTTCTTTTTTACTTTTAACCTCTTTCATTACCACTTCATTTCTCTACTTATTCTTAACATTTTTACTTCTTACTTTAGCACATCAACATACTTTTTTTGCACTACTAACAACCATTTCCTTTGTTTGCTTCTACATTTGTTTACTTTCAACTTGTTCACATCCAAATGATTTATTTGCAAGCGCTCTTAAATACTTTTCCTTATTACCTTGTCTACTTAACTTCTCACTTTTAATTCTACCCACTTCTTTCCTTAAGAGTAGCCTCTATAATCTTTTTAACTACCGCCCTATAACTATCATCTGTATTATGATCTAAAGTCTTTGAATTTTTCTTATCATCTTCCTCTCCATCCAAGCCCACAATAACTTAATTTTCATAAACAACATAATGATCCGATAATCCCATTCCTAACCCCCTCACTCATTTAACACCCAACACATGCTTGAACAACCCCTTCATCAATAAACACAAAATCAATCATACTTTTTACTTCGATACCATCCCTACCTACACAAAATCTAATACATTTAAGGACAGACTTCTTAGCAAAATCTCAACTATTTCAAACCGATAAAAGAAAATGTTTTTTTTGATGAACAATTATGGTATCTTTAATTTTATGAAAAAAAACAAACAAACACTGTTCGTTTTTTTTAGGTGGGTGAAGAGAGGAGTTTTTTTTTAATTTCCAGAAAACCTGTCATAAAATCTTTAATTTTCAAGATATTTCATTTTTTTTGCGCTAAAATAATCCAATTTAGTGTGGTAATAAATTTTATTTAGATACCTTATTTGAAAATTTGTTTTTAAAAAAATTATTTTTACAATCTCTGAAAAGTACTTTCAAAAGTTTTGAACAGAGAATAGTCAACCGGCTCCTGTTTCGGCTCCGGATCCGGCTCCAGATCCGACTAAGGTTTCTGTACTAATTGAAAATTGTTCAGCACGTCTTCTTCTGGCAATACATTTTTCGCCTAAAAAGATATTTTTTGATAAAATAGAATACCCAGATCCGGTTCCAGCTAAGGCTCTGACACCGGCTCCTACTTCGGTTTCGGCTTCGGCTTCCGATCTGACTAAGGTTTCTGCACTATTTGAAAATTGTTTATCACTTCTATCAATAAATTTTTCACCAAAAAAATATTTTTCGAAAAAAATTATACTCCGGCTCCGACTCCGAATTCGGATCCGATTAAGGATTCTGCACTATTTGAAATTGTTCAGCAAGTCTTCTGGAATAAATTTTTCATTTAAGAAAATTATCTCTTGATAAACTTATACCCAGGATTCGGCTCCGATTAAGGTTTCCGCACTATTTGAAATTTGTTCAGTACGTTTTCTGGCATTAAATTTTTCACCTAAAAAAATATTTTTTGAAAAAATTCATACCCAGGCTCCGGCTTCGGTTCCGGCTCCGGCTCCGGCTCCGGCTCCGGCTCCGGCTCCATCTCCGGCTCCTGCTCCGGCTCCGACTTCACTTTCGGCTACTTGAAAATTGTTCTTCAGTACGTCTTCTGGCAATAAATTTTTCACCTAAAAAATATTTAAAAAAAAAAAATTCATACCCAGGCTCCGGCTCCGACTAAGATTTCTAAAGTATTTGAAAATTGTTCAGCACTTCTTCTATCAATAAAATTTTTACCTAAAAAAATATTTTTTTTCAAAACAAATCATACTCTGGCTCCGACTCCATTTTCGACTCCATCTCCGACTTTGAATCCGGTTCCGGTTCCGACTCCGAATCCGGATCCGACTAAGGATTCTGCACTATCGGAAAATTGTTCAGCAAGTCTGCTGGCAATAAATTTTTAATCTAAGAAAATTATTTCTTGAAAAAATTTATACCCAGGATCCGTCTCCGAATCCAGATCCGGATCCGGATCCGGATCCAGATCCGGCCCCGACTAAGGTTTCTGTACTATTTGAAAATTGTACAGTGCGTCTTCTGGCATTAAATTTTTCACCTAAAAAAATATTTTTTGAAAAAAATTCATACCCAGGCTCCGGCTCCGGCTCCGGCTCCGGCTAATACACCTGCACCGGTTCCGACTTTACCTTCGGTTCCGGATCTGACTAAGGTTTCTGCACTATTTGAAAATTGTTTAGCACTAGTTATGGCAATAAATTTTTCATCTAAAAAAATATTCTTCGGAAAAAAATTTATGCTATTGCACCGGCTCTGACTCTGGCTCCAACTTCGACTCCGACTCCGACTCCGGATCCGGATCCGACTAAGGATTTTGCACTATTTGAAACGTGTTCAGCACGTCTTCTGGTAGCAAATTTTTCATTTAAAAAAATTTTTCTTGAAAAAAATTTATACCCAGAATCCGGCTCCGAATCCGGCTCCCGCTTCGGATCCGGAACCAACTAAGGTTTCTGCACTATTTGAAAATTGTTCAGTACGTCTTCTGGCATTACATTTTTCACCTTAAAATATATTTTTTGAATAAATCATGCCCAGAATCCGGCTCCGGCTCCAGCTCCGACTCCGGCTCTTTCTCCGGCTTCAGCTCCGGCTCCGGCTCCAACTTCGGCTTCAGTTCCGGATCCGAATAAGGTTTCTGCACTATTTGAAAATTGTTCAGCAGATCTTCTAAAAAAATATTCTTCGGCTCCGGCTCTTACTTCGGATCCGGATCCGAATCCGACTAAGGATTCTGTGTTATTTGAAAATTGTTCAGAACATCTTCTGCCAATAAATTTTTCATCTAAATAAATTATTTCATGAAAAAAATATTATACCCAGGCTCGGGCTCCGGCTCCGGCTCCGGCTCCGGCTCCGGCTCCGGCTTCGGCTCCATTTATTTGACTGAGTAAAATCCGAAGAATGAGTTAGAGGTTGAGATTATGAAAAAAAATTAGATTTTCTATAATTAAAAATGAAACATTTTTTGATCCGGAACCTGGAATTGCAATTTTGACAGGAATTGAATTTTTTTAGTTCGACACCTCTCTAAATAAATTTCTGTATCTAAAAAACCATATAGATTTTTTTAAAAATAATTGCACCATGATGTTCAGGAGGAATTTTTCAACTAATTTAGTAATAAAAAAAACTAAGAAAATTTTGATTTTGCTTTCAAAAAGTAGTGGGTCTAGTTATGAAGGCTTCCCTTAAGACTACTCTTGTGTTTAAAGAAAGAATTACTTACACACATACTTTTCACCTCACAGAAATCAATTACCTTCCTACCATTCTCATTTTCTCCCGACATCCCAAAACCACCTGTTATACCTTCCCTTATTTGATGAACTATTCAACCATTTACGTCACCCAATACAATCTATCCGAAGCTCCTATTAATTCCAACCAAAACATCATTCAAATTATCCAATAAAATAGCACTCTTTTCAACATTACCCTCAGATGGACCGTAGGTCAACCACACACACCTTGACCTTTTCAAACTTAAATTTAACAATTAGAATTCAAATAATCACACAAACAAAATCTACCATAGCTCTGTACCATAAGTAACTCAACATAATTGCAACTCCTCTCCCCTCTCATTCCTTTACACATCAGAACATACCATTTCACACCACAAAACTCATTTTCACCGTTTCTTTTCATCTTTGTTTCAGATACAGCTAGCAAATCAAATTTACCCTTTCTAAATATATCCATCATATCTTTCCTCTTCCCCTCATCACTTATTCCTCTGACATACCATGTACATATACTATTCATATATTTTCCCCGAAAGATAGAAGGTCGCATACGGGGATCGCGACCTTCTCCGAAGCATGCAATAGCATTTCTGGCAAAAGATAAGTGGTGGTGGGCCATCAACCCAACAATCACTGTCCATTCAGTTACCTACTACGACACGCATGACATACGCTGTGGGCAATTCTTTCTCCCCCACACAAAGGGATATAAGGGATAGGGATATCTGTTAGATAATTCTAGAAGAAGAGTGTGGATATAAGTATGTATATACGATATGTGGATATAAGGTGGTGTCTGTA
>JABUQX010057045.1:32500-42500 GCA_015478945.1 Trachelipus rathkii | reverse complement strand
TCACATTTCCTGGATCATCTGGAATCTCATATCCTATTTCCAGATCACCGGTATAATTTTCGATGTTCAAGATCAACTGGTGATATTCTTTAATATCTCAATGAGTTATGGCCTTCAGCCCTTAGGAATTATATGAAATTATATTTGATGGCGCTTGACATGTCAAAAGCTTTTGACTGTATATAACTGGCGTCACTGCTCACTAAGCTACCTTCTTTTGCGAGCGTAAAATACACTGGAAACAAAAAAGTGAGAGCTCGTCGCAGTAAGAAAAATTCAACCTAGGATTTCACGGGACTGCCACTATCTCTCACTGTGGTATCTCGTCAATGTGGGGTTCATCTGGAAAAAGCAAACAACCATACCTCTTCACAAAACCCCGCCAGTAGTATAAGATGGATTTTGGACGAAAATGACCTTGACCCTTTTTGACCTTGACCACCTACCTGACCGTGACTGACCTTGACTTTTTTTGACCTTGACCTTTTTTGGCCTTCACCTTTTTTTGGCCTTCACCTTTTTTCGACCAACCCTTTGGTCTTCCATGGGTCATTTTTGGCCCACGGTATTTTTTGGCAACCCTAATTTTTTGGCAACCCTAATTTTTGCAACCCTTCGAAGAAGGGTTGCGCCAAACGGTTGCGTAAGCAACCGTTGTACGTATTGCCCCCCTATTTTACGCCCCCTAATTTTTTCGACCATGGGTCAATTTTTGCCCACGGTAATTTTTGATCTTCATTTAGGGGCTTAGCCCTATTTTTTGATGTCTTAACCTTTTTTGTCTTTCCCCTTTGCTCCAAAGCTTGACAGATACCATGGGTCAATTTTGACCCACGTTAATTTTTTGTCCTTTATGGGTCAATTTTGACCCACGGTAATGTCCTTCCTTTGGGGGCTTAGTCCTTTTTTTCTAATTTAACCTTGTTTGACCATGATATTTAGGCCTGACCCTGCCATATACCATGGGTCATTTTGGCCTCACGCTAATTTACCTTCGTGGTTCCCACTTCCGTCACATATTTCGTTCCTAACTTGAACGTATGTATGGATCTATCCTAACTTGAACACCTACACACACACACACACACACACACACACACACACACACACACACACACACACACACACACACACACACACACACACACATATATAACACACACAGATTTACTTACACTCACACAGATTTACTTACGCACACAGATTTACTTACACCACACACACACAGATTTACTTACACACACAGATTTACTTACACTTATACACACATTCACTATGACACTTATACACACATTCACTATGACACTTACATTTACACATAGACACTTACATTTACACTTATACACACGTACAAACACACTACCAACCCTTTGGTCTTCCATGGCTCAATTTTTATGACTCAGCATTATTGATGACTCATCTTTGATGACGTCATCTTTAGCGGTTCATCTTTGATGGTGCCTATATTGATGGTTCAACTTTGATGGCTCCCAATCACCGTAAGGAGTATCTAGTGATGTTCTATTAGTGTTCTATGAGTATTAGATGAGTGCCAGGTGAGTGCCAGGTGAGTGCCAAGTGAGTGCCAATGAGTGCCAATGAGTGCCAAGTGAGTGCCAATGAGTGCCAAGTGAGTGCCACACAGTGCCAAGTGAGTGCCACATATAGTGCCAACTGAGTGCCACTTTTTTCAAGCCTTTTCTAGCCTCCCCTGAGCCTAGAATAGCCCTAATATGGGTGTCTACCCCTAGGTTATAAGGTATGAGGAATCGATTGGTGTATATTACAAGTTGCTAGGATGCTTCCTACTATGAGTTAGTCTTTTTCTAACACTTATACACACTATGTCACTTATACACACATTCACTATGACACTTACATTTACGCATAGACACTTACACTCGTCCATAGACACTTACACTTACACTCACACACTTGATATTTTGATGCCTCAACTTTGATGCCTCAACTTTGATGCCTCAGCATTGATGCCTCAGCATTGATGCCTCAGCATTGATGCCTCAACTTTGATGGATTGATGCCGCAGCATTGATACATTTTCTAACCTTTTCTAGCCTTTTCTACCTACACCAAAGAACATAGCTAATATTGATGTCTTCCCCTAGTTCATAAGCGTACCATCAGGGAGCCGCATGCGCCCTCCGCGCGAAGGCTGACAACCCCGCACCCGCAGGTGCGACCCGCCGCGTCTCCGTCCGCCGCGTCCCCGCCCGCCGCGTGCGCCCGCAGGCGCAATATTTCCGCGTTCCCGCCCGCCGCGTGCGCCCGCAGGCGCAATATTCCCGCGCGAATGAAAAATATATATACTATAAGTCATTCATTTTTATTTCATACTTAAACATTTCAAAGAATTTCTTTTCAAATATACTATGAGTCATTCATTTTTATTTCATACTTAAACATTTTTATTAAAAACATTTTCGCGAACCTAAAACTGTAACTCGTTACAGTCATCTTTTATATTTTTTACTTAATACTTTTTAATTTATAAATTTTTAAAAATTGTATGTAAGAAGAAAAAACCAGAGTGTCTGATGTATAAACATTTTATTTTACTACAATTGTACGAAATTTTATTAAAAACATTAACATTACATACCTTAAAGCAGTAAATCAGTAAATCAATAGAGGTGTTACCTAACACCTAAGGGATTAGTATGCTTTTGTTTTACTGCTTTACTGCTTTAACTCATGTTTTACTGCTTTAACTTTCTGCTTTACTGCTTTAACTCACTGTTTTACTGCTTTAACTCACATACATTACATACCTTAAAGCAGTAAATCAGTAAATCAATAGAGGTGTTACATAGCAACAAGGGGTTAGTATGCTTTTGTTTTACTGCTTTACTGCTTTAACTTTCTGCTTTACTGCTTTAACTTTCTGCTTTACTGCTTTAACTCATATACATTACATACCTTAAAGCAGTAAATCAGTAAATCAATAGAGGTGTTACCTAACACCTAAGGGATTAGTATGCTTTTGTTTTACTGCTTTACTGCTTTAACTTTCTGCTTTACTGCTTTAACTTTCTGCTTTACTGCTTTAACTTTCTGCTTTACAGCTTTACCTTAAAGCAGTAAATCAGTAAATCAATAGAGTTACATAGCAACAAAGGATTAGTATGCTTTTTGTTTTTACTTCGTTTTTAATGTTTTTAACTTCTTCTTTGCTTTACTGCTTTAACTTTCTGCTTTACTGCTTTAACTTTCTGCTTTACTGCTTTAACTTTCTGCTTTACTGCTTTAACTTTCTGCTTTACTGCTTTAACTCATATGTTTTACTGTTTTAACTCATATATTTATTAACATTATGTTTTTTATTTTGTTTTAATACTTTTTATTTATTTTATTATTATTTTTATTTATTTTTATTATTATTTTTATTATTTTTATTATTTTATTATTTTATTTTTTATTTTTATTATTATACTTAGTGTTATTTACTTCACGCCTATTGTTATTATTATTTAGAACACACATTCACTATGACACTTATACACACATTCACTATGACACTTATACACACATTCACTATGACACTTATACACACATTCACTATGACACTTATACACACATTCACTATGCCACTTACATTTACCCATAGACACTTACATTTACACTTATACACACGCGGTCACACACACACACACACACACACACACACACACACACACACACACACACACACTCACACACAGATTTACTTACACTCACACACAGATTTACTTACACTCACACAGATTTACTTACACACACATACAGATTTACTTCTTTACATTTACACTACACACACACACACACACACACACACACACACACAGATTTACTTACACTCACACACAGATTTACTTACACACGCAGATTTACTTACACACGCAGATTTACTTACACTCCCACAGATTTACTTACACTCACCCCCAGATTTACTTACACTCACCCAGATTTACCTACACTCACACACAGATTTACTTACACACACACACACATACACACCCACACACACACACACACACACCACACCCACACACACGCACACACTCACTTACACATATAACGTATAATTTATTAAAACATTTTATGTTTTAATTAAACACGTACATTTATATTACTCATTCAAATATAACTAAAATTATTTCAAAGTTTCTTAAAACTTCTATAATAAATCAATCATTATCTTTGAACAAAGAAATTATTATTAACTGTTAATACTTTTTGTTTATAAATTTTATAACTATCAAGTTTTAAAATAACTTTTACTAAAATTTTATGAAATTTTATTAAAAACATATATTTTACGTACCTTAAAGCAATAAATCAGTAAATCAGTAAGGTCAGCCCCTAGCACCCCTCTACACCAAGCTATGCCACGTTATGTTCTATTGACTTACTGCTTTACATCATCTTTAGCCATGTAATAAGTATAAAAATAACAAAATAAGCTCTTCTCTGCTAACATAACATGTATTTTATTAAAATCTTTCTAAGTTCTTATTTAAAATAACAATTATTCACTTACATTTATATTATTCGCTCGATGTTAACTAAAAATATTTCAAAGTTTTTTAAATAATTCGGATTTTCTTTATTATTATTATTATTATTATTATCTATGTACATTGACAATCCATCACGAGAAAACACAACAACCCGCACTCCTTACAGATACGAAACTGACCTCTCTCTGTAAAATGTGTTGAAATAACTACTTTAGGCCTAAAATTAGGATAATCCTTTTTGTATCCCGGGGCGATTTAGGCCTAATTCCAGGTCAAAATATATTTCAAACTGACCTTTTTCTGTAAAATGTGGTGCAATAACTACGTTAGGCCTAAATTTAGGCTTAAATTTAGGATAAGCCTTTTTGTATCCCAGGCTGATTTAAGCCTAATACCAGGTCAAAAGGTAATTCCAGTATAGACAAGAATCGAGAATCAATGTTATTATTATTTTATAAATATATTTCAAACTGAAACATGCTGAATCGGTAAGATCCTTTAAGCAGGTAAGAAGGAAATGTTTACCTTTCTTGTGAGTGGACGGAGTAATCCTTATCTCTATATGACCTCGTATGTGATTGGTCGAGAATTATTTTATCGCTTTTTGGTTTTACGTATGTAAAAACATGTTTTTTCATATCCTGAACCTGGGGCTCGTTTATTTAAACTCTTAACATACATGTAAATATTTATTTAAGAAAGTAAAAATAAGGATAATAAAACTTTACTATATAATTAGAAATTTAATAATCATTATCTTACAGTAATTTATATATATATATATATATATATATATATATATATATATATATATATATATATATAATATATATATATATATATATATATATATATATATATATATATATATATATATATATATATATATAAGGCTAAAATTAAATATATACAAGAGTGTTAAATATATTTACAATGATTTTATATATAAGGTTCACATTAAATATAATACAGGAATATTATTATATATAACACTTCCACATACATTTTACACATAATGTTTATGATTATTTTATATTAAAATTCTCTAAATCTTTGCAAATATGCCAATCATTTATATCATTATCGATGATATAGTTTCGTGTCTCATTAATACATTCAGTTAACACATACGTAAAAAGTTCCCGCTCAGATATCATAGTATATTTACATTCGGGGTCACCTGCATAAATACTTTCTTGCCATTGTTTTCTAAGTAGATAAATGAATTTCTGTACGTCTATAGAACTTAGGAAGCGATCGATGATGCGCGTAGGATCATCAATCAGGGTTTTCTTAAATGCGTAGTATTCTTGGTATAACATGTAATGAATTACGGTTACGTAATTAGATAACACAAATGTCTTCTTCATCTGTATTAACATTCGCTTACGTACCTCTAACATATATTTCATCTGCGCTAGGCCTGAAATGTAGAATCCAAATGATGTAGGTTCAAATACTGCTGTTTCATTATTTCTCTCCCATAATCTAACTTCCAAACTGATTATGTTTTGATGTTTATAAAATGCTAGAGTAAGTTGCTTATCGCTGGTTTCTTCGCACAGGCTAATAACTGTTTCGGTCCAGTTTAAAGCTGAGCTTGGTTTAAAGTATTCTGTAAGCCACTCTTCAGTGTGATTACATATACAAAGTAATTCATCTGGACTCACGAAAATACGCTTGGTATTATAACAGGGTGATTGGGTAGCACACTTGAAAAATTCAAATCCATCGGGTTTTCTTTTATATAAGAATGAAACCCTACTTCCGGGGATCTTGATTTCCCACTGGATAATGTCTTGTATTGAGGTATACCTGTTAAGGTGATTCATGATATACACTTAGTGAAAATAGAACACTTTTATTACAAACCAGAGAACTTGTGCACCGCTTAACAGCTAAAACGAGTATGATTTTAAAATGAGTTTGGGTCTAAAACACGCATCCTCAAATATAATTTTCATCCAATCACAGGTAAGGTTCAGGATATGAAAAAACATGAAAAACCAAAAAGCGATAAAATAATTCTCGACCAATCACATACGAGGTCATATAGAGATAAGGATTACTCCGTCCACTCACAAGAAAGGTAAACATTTCCTTCTTACCTGCTTAAAGGATCTTACCGATCCAGCATGTTTCAGTTTGAAATATATTTATAAAATAATAATAACATTGATTCTCGATTCTTGTCTATACTGGAATTACCTTTTGACCTGGTATTAGGCTTAAATCAGCCTGGGATACAAAAAGGTTTATCCTAAATTTAAGCCTAAATTTAGGCCTAACGTAGTTATTGCACCACATTTTACAGAAAAAGGTCAGTTTGAAATATATTTTGACCTGGAATTAGGCCTAAATCGCCCCGGGATACAAAAAGGATTATCCTAATTTTAGGCCTAAAGTAGTTATTTCAACACATTTTACAGAGAGAGGTCAGTTTCGTATCTGTAAGGAGTGCGGGTTGTTGTGTTTTCTCGTGATGGATTGTCAATGTACATAGATAATAATAATAAAGAAAATCCGAATTATTTAAAAAACTTTGAAATATTTTTAGTTAACATCGAGCGAATAATATAAATGTAAGTGAATAATTGTTATTTTAAATAAGAACTTAAAAAGATTTTAATAAAATAAATGTTATGTTAGCAGAGAAGAACTTATTTTGTTATTTTTATACTTATTACATGGCTAAAGATGATGCAAGTCAATAGAACAAAACGTGGCATAGCTTGGTGTAGAGGGGTGCTAGGGGCTTACCTTACTGATTTACTGATTTATTGCTTTAAGGTACGTAAAATATATGTTTTTAATAAAATTTCATAAAATTTTAGTAAAAGTTATTTTAAAACTTGATAGTTATAAAATTTATAAACAAAAAGTATTAACAGTTAATAATAATTTCTTTGTTCAAAGATAATGATTGATTTATTATAGAAGTTTTAAGAAACTTTGAAATAATTTTAGTTATATTTGAATGAGTAATATAAATGTACGTGTTTAATTAAAACATAAAATGTTTTAATAAATTATACGTTATATGTGTAAGTGAGTGTGTGTGTGTGTGTGTGTGTGTGTGTGTAAGTGTGTAAATCTGTGTGTGAGTGTAAGTAAATCTGTGTGAGTGTAAGTAAATCTGTGGGTGAGTGTAAGTAAATCTGTGGGAGTGTAAGTAAATCTGCGTGTGTAAGTAAATCTGTGTGTGAGTGTAAGTAAATCTGTGTGTGTGTGTGTGTGTGTGTGTGTAAGTAAATGTGAGTAAATCTGTGTGTGAGTGTAAGTAAATCTGTGTATGGTAAATCTATGTGTGTAAGTAAATCTGTGTGAGTGTGTGTGTACTGTGTGTGTGTGTGTGTGTGTGTGTGTGTGTGTGTGTGTGTGTGTGTGTGTGTGTGTGACCGTGTGTGTATAAGTGTAAATGTAAGTGTCTATGGGTAAATGTAAGTGTCTATGGGTAAATGTAAGTGGCATAGTGAATGTGTGTATAAGTGTCATAGTGAATGTGTGTATAAGTGTCATAGTGAATGTGTGTATAAGTGTCATAGTGAATGTGTGTTCTAAATAATAATAACAATAGGCATGAAGTAAATAACACTAAGTATAATAATAAAATAAAAATAAAATAATAAAAATAATAAAAATAATAAAATAAAAATAAATAAAAATAATAATAAAATAAATAAAAAGTATTAAAACAAAATAAAAAACATAATGTTAATAAATATATGAGTTAAAACAGTAAAACATATGAGTTAAAGCAGTAAAGCAGAAAGTTAAAGCAGTAAAGCAGAAAGTTAAAGCAGTAAAGCAGAAAGTTAAAGCAGTAAAGCAGAAAGTTAAAGCAGTAAAGCAGAAAGTTAAAGCAGTAAAGCAGAAAGTTAAAGCAGTAAAGCAGTGTTATGTAACACCTCTATTGATTTACTGATTTACTGCTTTAAGGTATGTAATGTATATGAGTTAAAGCGGTAAAGCAGAAAGTTAAAGCAGTAAAGCAGAAAGTTAAAGCAGTAAAGCAGTAAAACAAAAGCATACTAATCCCTTAGGTGTTAGGTAACACCTCTATTGATTTACTGATTTACTGCTTTAAGGTATGTAATGTATATGAGTTAAAGCAGTAAAGCAGAAAGTTAAAGCAGTAAAGCAGAAAGTTAAAGCAGTAAAGCAGTAAAACAAAAGCATACTAACCCCTTGTTGCTATGTAACACCTCTATTGATTTACTGATTTACTGCTTTAAGGTATGTAATGTATATGAGTTAAAGCAGTAAAACAGTGAGTTAAAGCAGTAAAGCAGAAAGTTAAAGCAGTAAAACATGAGTTAAAGCAGTAAAGCAGTAAAACAAAAGCATACTAATCCCCCTTAGGTGTTAGGTAACACCTCTATTGATTTACTGATTTACTGCTTTAAGGTATGTAATGTTAATGTTTTTAATAAAATTTCGTACAATTGTAGTAAAATAAAATGTTTATACATCAGACACTCTGGTTTTTTCTTCTTACATACAATTTTTAAAAATTTATAAATTAAAAAGTATTAAGTAAAAAATATAAAAGATGACTGTAACGAGTTACAGTTTTAGGTTCGCGAAAATGTTTTTAATAAAAATGTTTAAGTATGAAATAAAAATGAATGACTCATATTTTAAAAGAAAAATGTTTAAGTATGAAATAAAATAAATGACTTATAGTATATATATTTTTCATTCGCGCGGCGGGTCGCACCTGCGGGTGCGGGTTCGTGGGACTTCACGCGGAGAGATCATGATGCGGGCGCACGCGGCGGGCGGGAACGCGGCGGGTCGCACCTGCGGGTGCGGGGTTGTCAGCCTTCGCGCGGAGGGCGCATGCGGCGCCCTGATGGTACGCTTATGAACTAGGGGAAGACATCAATATTAGCTATGTTCTTTGGTGTAGGTAGAAAAGGCTAGAAAAGGTTAGAAAATGTATCAATGCTGCGGCATCAATCCATCAAAGTTGAGGCATCAATGCTGAGGCATCAATGCTGAGGCATCAATGCTGAGGCATCAAAGTTGAGGCATCAAAGTTGAGGCATCAAAATATCAAGTGTGTGAGTGTAAGTGTAAGTGTCTATGGACGAGTGTAAGTGCTTATAAGTGTCATAGTGTGTATAAGTGTCATAGTGAATGTGTGTATAAGTGACATAGTGTGTATAAGTGTTAGAAAAAGACTAACTCATAGTAGGAAGCATCCTAGCAACTTGTAATATACACCAATCGATTCCTCATACCTTATAACCTAGGGGTAGACACCCATATTAGGGCTATTCTAGGCTCAGGGGAGGCTAGAAAAGGCTTGAAAAAAGTGGCACTCAGTTGGCACTATGTGGCACTCACTTGGCACTCATTGGCACTCACTTGGCACTCATTGGCACTCATTGGCACTCACTTGGCACTCACCTGGCACTCACCTGGCACTCATCTAATACTCATAGAACACTAATAGAACATCACTAGATACTCCTTAC
>JABUQX010057045.1:12500-20000 GCA_015478945.1 Trachelipus rathkii | reverse complement strand
ATATATATATATATATATATATATATATATATATAAGTATATATAATATATATATATATTATATATATATATATATATATATATATATATACTAAGTATATATATAGTATATATATATATATATATATATATATATATATATACAGTATATATATATATGTCGAAATTTAAAACCTAGTTTTTTTTTCAATTTCTGAGCACATTTTTCCAAAAATCAAAAACTGCTTCTAACATTTTGTGCGTAATAGACCCATCTATGTATTTTTCAGGTTTGAAGTCACTTAAAAAAAATTGAAGAAGTTGATACGAAAAATGTCAAAAAATTATTTTCTGAAAAAATGAAAACGCCGAAGCAATGACTATAGACAAAGAAAAACCACCCGAAAATGACGTTATAAAGGCCAAGAGAAGGTGCGGTTTGTTTTCTCACCATCAAAATTGACTGAAAATTAAGAATTTTATGTCCAGTTGTAGCGGACGTTGCAGTCCGCACACTTATACAAATATACTAATGAGGACCTCATATGTAGAGGAAGAGAATCTTTATGGCGGAAATGGGTCCCAAAATCCCCAATATTGGATCTAAGAATTTTATGTCCATTTTTAGGTGGGGTTAAAATGGGGTACCAAAATCCCCAATATTGGATCTTCCCCTTTAAAACCCAAAGAGACAGTTACTTGCTTATTTGTTTCGCTGCTGAATCCGATCTTTCACCATATGGGAAGCTCTTATTTAGGCTTTCAGCTATTCGAGATTTAAGCACCAATAATGAGTAATATTTTTGAACCATTTTATTGTTATCTTTATAGTGGAAGAGTTAAAACAGCTTTTCTTATTGAGTTTTAGATTCTTTATTTAAAAAGTACATCAAAACAAATACAAGATATTGGTTGCAATTGTCAAGAGGATAATAAAGCTTTATAATGAAATAAATGTACTAAAACTCTGTTGCAATCTTTGTTTGTGGAAATAAATTATTTTATTTTAAGCGGGAAAAAGATTGGCGACATCAATTAAAATTATTTTGGTGCATATTAAACAAAAGATATTTAAAGGATTTTACATATTATGATATAAATCTTAGCGTAAAATGTTTACATAATATGGTATAAAATTTTATATTAAAACATGTAACAATGAAAGTTATATGTAAATTTAAAATAAATAAATCAAACTAAAAAAGTACCTAAGATTGAGTTAGGTTTCATTTACAGAGAAGGCGAAATACAAACTAAAAGTTAAGAAAATTTGTTTACAGTGAGAAAAAAAAGTTACTTGGTTGGAATATATATAAATTAATGAGTGAAGAGGGGGATGGACGACAAATCCTTATTTAATTCGCGTTTTAATTCAAAAATGTAGAGAGACTCAAGAATCTTTCTGTCGAGTTGATCATTGGCAGGGGATAGGGAACTAAAATTTTTTTGTGCAATATGGTTATTATTTTGAAAGGCATGATTGGGTATGGAGGAGTTTTCTGGGGTTGTGATAGGTAAACCAGTTCTATAAGAAACTCCCCGGTGTTTCGAGATCCTCAAGTAAAGTTGGAGGCCTGTTTGGCCCACGTAGGCGACGTTGCAGTCCGCACCTTATACAAAGTATACTCTTAAAATGAAAAAAAAAAAAGGGTTTTAAACCCTTTCATAAATGGGTGAGAGGAAGAGAATCTTTATGGGGGAAAAAATTTAAAATACTGTGGTTATTAATAGGAATGAAAATAAAGCGAGCAAAAGGAAAAGCATCGAATAGAGTGTGATTGAGAGTTTTCACAAGTTTTGCGGTGCTAGGACCGAAGAACGGAATTTTTAGATAGATAAGTTGTTTAGGGACGGTTGGGACTTGAAATTTAGGGCGGAAATGGTTATTAAGAAAGTCGTTTACTAGGTTTGTAATAGTGTTGTGAGGAAAGAGATTGCAAAAGGCAAATTGGGACAGGTATTGTATTTCAAGGTGGAAAGACCACCATGAGGAGCATAAGTTAAAGGCACGGAAAATTTTGCATTGTAGTGAAGACAGTTTGCATTTGGAGGGGAGAAAACTAAAAAAATTAAGACCTAATATAGTAGAGGAAGGTTTTCTGTATATACTTTATATACTTATATATACTTATATACTTATATATTTATATACTTATATACTTATATACTTATATATACTTATATACCTTTGCAATTTCCCTTTTATTCAGTGAGAAAAGTTGTACAGAATGTATCTCGAAGCTCCAACAATTCTCCATTCATAGTCCTCCATTATGGGCATGATATTACTGATACTATGTTTGCAACAACATTTTTTGCCGATGCATTTTGGTTATAGTTTTATTAGCCACCCAAGCTCTTCTTGCTATCCTGAAGCCTTTCAAAAATTAAAAATTAACATTGAACCACCATAGTTTTCAATAGAGAAAAGGGAGATCATACCTATAATCGTTATTTTTACACTTGTAGATAATCAAACTGCACTGGCGAATAGCAAAGACGATTCCTCTGTCCTAGACAATTTTTTACCAAATATTCCATCATATTCGCCCCTCTGCACCAGCATTCTTGCTGGATCTGTATAACATAATCTGGATCGAATCCTCCTTTCCTTCTGTCTTGCCTAAAGCATTTGCAATCAATATTTCCAAACATGGAAAAGATCTGAAGTTATCGAAAAACCATAATCCGATTTCGCAGACCTATCAAGCTTAAAAATTAATGGAGAAAATGGTTTCATTCCGCATTCTCTCTGTTCTGGAGATTTGCCAGGTTTTTTCAACCTTTAGTTTTCTTTCCTCAAAAATCGTTTGTCTGCTGATCCCTTGCTAAGACTAGACCATGACATCCGGGAAGCCTTCCCAACTGGTGGAATAGTTCTTGTCTTTTTTACCTTGAAAAAGCTTTTGACACTACGTGAATACGTGAAGAACTGGGGTTCTCCTTAAACTCCACTCGTTCGGTTTCCGAATAGAGCTCCATTTCTTTATTAAATTCCTTCTGTCAGACTGATCAATCAAGGTTCGGTGCTCTTCTGTTCTATCATGCCACTTTACTCTGGATGAAGACTTTTTAATATTATGAAATTATCAGTTGGTGTTATTTTTGGGTTTCAGAGCTATGAAATATTTAGAAGAAAGTAAAATTGAGTTCTGAATGAAATCCAGTTTGCAATCCCCCTGAATTTTGTTAAAGTTACTAGTATTTCTAATGTAGACCGATTCTGATATTATTTTTGTGACTATGTCTTATATTTTTAATTACGGAGTTACCTTGAATATTGATAGGGTGTTGGGTGAGGGTCCGGTGCTGTGTTAATAAAGAATTAGCATTGTCATTATTGAGTTCGGTGGTATGCTGATAAATACGGCGAAGCAGATCTACAGTCTCCCCTATGTAGACAGAAGGACAGTTTTGACAGTGTGTTTGATATATGCATTCAGTTTGTGAAGAGGGAGATTTAGGGGGTTTTAAAACTTGTTTTAATGAAAAAAGTATTATTTTGGGTGAAGAGCACAGAAGAGGGGAAGTGGGATTTAATTTTATTATTTAATTTATAGGGGAGAGAAAGAAAGGTGTTAGAAATTTTTTACATTTAGGTGTTAATTCTTCATTAACACAGCACAGGACCCTCACCCAACACCGTATCAATATTCAAGGTACCTCCGTAATTTAAAATATAAGACATGCTCACAAACGAAAAATAGCAGAATTGGTCTACATTAGAAATACTAGTAACTTTAACAAAATTCCAGGGGATTGCAAACTGGATTTCATTCAGAACTCAATTTTACTTTCTTCTAAATATTTCATAGCTCTGAAACCCAAAAATAACAACCACCTAATAATTTCATAATATTAAAATTTCCCTTGGTTCTTAAACTTAGTTTGCTCCTGAACGAAGTCTGTAGAACAGATCAGACGAAAGCTGAAGATGACATTTGTATAATTTCCGGTTTTATATTTAGTAATAGTTTATAGTAATTTCCTTCACTTTTATGTTTTTTCAATGCTGCTTTGCTTTGTTGATTTTTTTGCGATTGGGCGGTGTGGTTCCCGTTTTAATAAGTTGGGCCGCTGCAATAAAGTCCATTGCTATATTTTACACTTGTAAATGTGGTTTCACATAATTGTAAGTGCATTATAATAGAAACATAATTTTTGTTTCACTTTTTAGTTTATTATATATATATATATATATATCTTATATATATATATATATATTAAATATATTATATATATATATATTTAATAGTATATATATATATATATAATAATATATATATATATATATATAATATATATATATATATGTTTTTGTAATTTTGTTTGTGGTTGATTTTAGTTAACTTGCCTTGAGTGTACTCACACCTTTTGTTTTAATAATTACTCCAATTCAAGGTCGCTTTTGTTGGATTTAATTAGTTTTCTCTCCATAATCCTTTTCGCCATAATTTTGCAAATAACAAAATTGTTCCGCTGATTTTGGTCATAGTATTACACGCCTAGTTCAAAATAATTTAATATATATATTTGTATAATACTATATATATATATCTATAATTATATATATATATATATATATATATATATATATTAATTATCTATATATATATATATATATATATATTATAATATATATATATATTATATATATATCATATATATGATATATATATATAATTAAACATATTATATATATATATATATCATATATTATACTATATATATATATTATTTAATATTATTATATATATATTATCTATATTATATACCTCATATATATTATATAAATTGTTATTATATTTATAAAATTTAAAAATATATATATATTTATATACTTATATATAATTATGATACTATATATATATATATATAAATTAATTATATATATAAAAAAATTTAAAATTAATATTATATATTATATACTTCATCTACTAATCACTATTATATATATATATTCTATATTATATATATATATAATATACTAATATATATTATATATATATAACATTTAAGATATATCGTGATTTTATTTGAATTTACATATTTTATATATATATATATATATATATATATATATATATATATAACAATATATAATTATAACATATTTACTCTTATATATATATATAATAGGATCGGCAGTCAATCCCTCATCTTTCTCGCGCATCCGCGTCGTCGAAAAAGAAGCGTATTGACTCTTACGTAATTTATGACATCACATCATTCTACGTTAAATAATTTAAAAGCACTTCACTTCCGTTTTCTCTTGTAAAATAATAATCGCTGTTTCATCGCGGGGGTATATATTCCTGCAGCATTTCCTGAAATTCTCCTCCATACCTCAGCAAAAAGATCTACTCGGTTCGAGAAATACTCCTCATTTTTTGGGGTACTTGTTTTGAGTTGTTGAGTGGTAGCAGGGCAAGTGTTTCGACACTTTATTCTTGAGCCACTATGACAATACATACAAGCAGGCTTTAAAGGGGTCCGGGGTGAGCGGAGGAGGGCCAGGGTAATGTGTCCATTTCCCGGGGATATACCGGTTCGGAAACACGTTATTGGGAGTATCCATGTTTCACAGTGCGGAATGGCTTGTGGCTCCATCTTGTTGGAATAATGTTTCATTGGCTGACCTCATAGTTTGTTGTAGCTGAGGAATGAAAAACGTGCGCAACATTTCTGAATACCGCACAGAATTAACAGCTACTGTTCGTCCCGACTCATCTTAAAAAAAGGGCCTATTATTCATTTTGAATAGATTGCGCACTAAACCATGACCTTAGCCGAATGATGAGGTTTTTGATAGAGTTGTTGAGGGTTGTTGGAACGTCAGTACCGGAAATTCTGCCTGTTTACATAACCGGACAGGTGAAAATGCGCCTCATCAGTCATCCAAAGGTTGTGAACAATATCAGCATTATCCTAAGCCATTTCCAGGAAACCTTTCACAAAAAAGCCGTCGGGCAACAACATCGTTTTCATTGATGGCATAAACCACTTGCATTTTATAGGGGTGATAATGAAGATCAAACCTTAAAATCCGTCTGACTGTTCTGTCTGAATTCCGAGTGATGCGCTTTGTCGCCATGCCGATCTCCTAGGGCTTCTTCTCACAGCAGCTCTCACAAGCTCGATATTCGCAGGAATACGCACTCCTCTCGCACTACCACCTCTCTTGTGTGTAGTTTCTCCAATGTTCTCAAAGTTTTCAACCCACAACTTAATCGAATTAATTGAGGGAACTGCGCGATTACGATGAATACCGAAATGCCTACGAAAATTACGCTGAGCGGCTCTATACGAGCCGGTTTGGTAAAATACCTTCGCGGCGAACGCACGTTATTGTTTCGACCACTGATTCATGGTAACTGAAACCTATGAGCTACAGAACACAACGGTGATCTTGCCAACTGGCTCCGTCCACTTTCCTCGCTTTGTGAATTCTTTCAAAAATATGCGGGAAGCCAATAATTAAAATAAGGTTACGATTATGAATTAAAATAAGGTTATGATTATATCGATTTAAAGTAATTTAAAACATTTCGGATGCACCCTTGGAAGGAATTAAGACCAGGGGAGTTAGGAATTATATATATATATAGAATTAGAATTAAAATATGGTTATGATTATATCGATTACGACGAGTTAAAGTTTTTTTTTTATCAGGTGAAGCACTCAACACTTAGGAGGAATTAAAACCGGGAAGTTGGAAATTAAATTAAAGTTACGATTATGAATTAAAATAAGGTTACGATATCTACTAAAACAAATGGGACTATTTTCCGGAATAGCGAGCGCGTTTTCGTCTGGGAGCATTCCATAATCGCTTCTGCAAGTGCCGGAAAGGAGCTTCAACAAAAGAAATGAATGAAATGAGGGAATTTTTGAATGGGTTAGGTGGTTGTGTTTTTTTGAATTTTTAAATCAGTGAAAATTATTTGGAAGATATGAGGATGAAGTTTTGAAGGTGGGTCAGTTTAATCGGAATTCACCGGGTGTTTTATTGAAGTTTTTTGTTTTGTAAATGTATAATAATTCGGTTATTTTTTCTTTTTTGTTTATTGCTTATTTTTTTAGGAATGGTTGCATTATTGATGGCTAATTTGTGGTGAGTTAGAACACGGTGTTGGGTGAGGGAAGAGTTACTATTGTCATTAATTAAATCGGTTTCGTGTTGGTATGTGCGGCGGTCAAAATCGTTAGTTTCACCTATGTAGAGAGATTGACAATTATTGCAGGGGATTTGGTAAATGCATTGGGTTTGGGAGTTGTTTTGTTTAGGGGTATGAAGAATATGTTTAAGGGAACGGATGTTGTTTTGGGAGATGGATATGGATTGAGAGGGGTGTTGTTTAATATTATAATAGCAAGTTTAAATAGCAGGGGGAGGAAACCGACTTTAACAATATTCTCAATCTCATTAATAAAATATACCCTTCCATATCTTTCACCCAAGAACTCCATACCAACTTCAAGTTACCGTTTTTAGACACACTCCTATCCTGGAAAGACTC
>JABUQX010057045.1:5000-7500 GCA_015478945.1 Trachelipus rathkii | reverse complement strand
AAGAAATGTAAAAAAATAAGTTCTATATAACTTTCAAATATAAAATTTATATATATAATATACTATATATATATATATCTATATATATATATATATATATTATATATATAATAGTATATATATATATAGTATATATATAGTATATATATATAATATATATATATATATATATATATATATACTTTATTTATTTTAATTATTAACCAGATTTTGATAAAGATTTATTCAGTTAATGATTGCAGAATTTGTCATAATTGAATACATCCAAAAACCAAATTTTTAAAGAATGCCCATCATTTACAAAAAAAAAATTTATCATTATAATGTTACAAAATCTTTAATAGAGTGTAAAATATGCCACAAAAAAATAATGCAATGCTACTTCATAAACATATATGGAAACTCATTGCACCGAAGAGGAGTCTGGAAGTCAAAAATTTGGATAATAAAAGGGAGAATCTGTATTTTCTAGAACACTGGACACCCAAAATAACGAAAGATTGAAGCTGTGAACAACGTGAGTCTTTCCAGGAAACTTACTTCCACCCCGGCAAAATTTGCCATATCATACCCAAATCACAGGCTTCAGAAAATAATAAATTTTATTGCAATGAGTAACCAGCCATTCACAATCACTGAAGAGCAGGCGCCACTCATAGAACTTGTTGCCCAATCTTCAACAAAATATCTTATTTCTAGAAGAAAATATTTTTTGTAGAGAGATGATGTACCACTTCATACAGTAAATGTGATCAGCAGTTTTTCGTGAAGTTATTTTTAAGGCTGATCAGGCCATATCATTTACTACAGAATAGATGGATAAGTTAAATATTCAATGAAGTCATTTTTTTTTAAACTACTCATGGCTTACGAGCCAGTTTTGAAAAATTCGGAACTATGTATATTCCATTGCAATATATATATATATTATATATATTATATATATATATATATATATATATATATATATATATATATATATATATATATATATATATATATATATATATAATATATATCTATATATATATAACTATCATATATATATATATATATTAGAGGTGTACCGGAATTCCCGGCCGGAATTGACATTTTTTGGTTCCCGGTTTTCCGGGCTGGAATTTTTCCAAAAATTCCGGCCGGTAACAGGAATTACAATTGTACCTCTTGAATAATTAAAAAATTTGCTGGAAGGGATTTATTTTACCCATAATCCCTAACCCATCTTTAACAAAAAATAATAGTAGCCTTGTGTAGTATTCATACACAGTTTATTACTACCTACAGTATTTTGAATAAAGGTTTTACTCAAATTCAAATAATAGGAATAAAAAAATACTGCATTAAATCAAATTTAGAATCCCAAAAATTAGAATATATATATATATATATATTATCTAATATTTTGATATATAAACATATATAATATTATACGCTATCTAGATAATATATATATATATATATGATATATATAATATATATATTTATATATATATTTATACTATATTATATATATCTATATTATATATAATATTAATATATATTATATTTAATTTTGGATTTTAAATTTGAATTTTAATATATTACCATTCCTATATTTTGAGATATTTGATTAAACTTTATTTCAATAAATACTGTAGGTATGTAATAAACTGTGTATGAATACTACACAAGGCTATCATTGTATTTTGTTAAAAGATGGGTTATGGGTTATGTAAAATAAATCCGATTCCAGTCAAAATTTTTTAATTATCAGTAAGGTACAATAGTAATTTCCTGTTCCGGCCAGAATTTTGAATAAAAATTCCCGCAGAACGCGGAACCGAAAAAAATGTCAAATTCCGTCCGGAATTCCGGTAACACGCTTCTCATATATATATATAAATATATTAATTATATTAGTATAATTATATATATATATATATTATATATATATAATAATTATATATATATATATAATATATATATATATATATAATATTATTAAAAGACAGAAAGACATAAAACTAGAAACATTTGTATGGATAATTAAATGATTAATATTTAAAAAAAATTAATTTTATTAACAATAGAATTTAATACACAATATGCAATGATGGAAATTTCACAATATAGAGCAGTTGCCAAATTTGATATTACTAAAAAAGTAATTTCCTTGGGTTCAACGCAATTTAATTAAACTACTGTTTGAATAAAATAATCCAAAATTGTCAAACACAAATTTTCTGTGTACACGTCATTCATGCCAGTCCGTTTAACCCTGTCGTCTTCCATAGTACTTCGCAGCAAAGTCTTGATCCTTCGTAGAGTACTGAAAGAGCGTTCTACTGTACTGGTGGTGCATGGCTGGGCGAGTAGTATCATTAAAGCCTTTTTCGTCGACGGAAAGAAAGGTTCAGGCTCCTATAAGACTCGGGAGACAACAAAATCTTTTAGTTCTTCACTATTCAGTTTCTTGTCCTTCCAAATTTTGTACCAATATATATATATATATATATAT
>JABUQX010057044.1:52500-60000 GCA_015478945.1 Trachelipus rathkii | reverse complement strand
AAATTGAAATGACAGAAATGTAGCGTCATAACAAATAAAAATACTAAAAAGAGCTCTGGTACCTAGATGAGATATAGAAAAGCGAGTCGGAACAGAGAAAAAGACGGTTCGATGCGGAGTGGGGCGGTGCGATGCGCCAGGCCTTGGGGGTTGATTTCCAATCGGGCCGATGAACCCCGAAAAAAAGATTCTACGACTCAAAAACCCTTAATTTGACCCAAAAAACGGGTTAATACGCCAAAATATCAATGTGGCAAAATGTTGCAAATTTTGTTTGCAACATTTGCAACATTGCAATGCAACATTGCAATGTTGCATGCAACATTGACTGGCTACTGGTTTCCCTCTCCTTACTGTTCACGGTATATATATTATATATATATATTGATATATATATATATATATATTATATATATATATATATATGTTATATATAATATATATAGTATATTATATATAATTATATTTATATATATATATATATATATATATATATATATATATATTATATATATATGATATACACGGTATATATATATATATATTATATATATATATATATATATATATATATATAATATATAATATAGATCATTATATATATATATACTATATATATAGATATATTATAATATATATATATATATATATATATATATATATATAAATATATTATTATATATTATAATATATATATAATATAATATAATATATAATATATAATATTATATATATATATATAATATTATATATATATATAATATATATATATAATATTATATATATATATATATAAAATATTATATATATATAGATAATAAAATATATATATATATATATATATATATTTATATATCATATATATATATAGTATATATATATATATATATATATATATTATATATATATATATATATATATATATATATAAATAATAATATATATATATAAATATATATATAGATATATAGATTAAATATATATCTATATATATATATATATATATATATAATATATATATTATATATATATTATATATATTATAATATATATATATATATATATATATATATATTATATAATATATATATAATATAGTATATAAAATATTTATATATATATTACTATTATATAATATATATATATATATATATATATATATATATATATATATATAATATATATATTTATATATATATATATATATAATATAATATATATATTATATTATTATTTATATATATATATATATTATATATATATTATTATATATTATTATTATATATTATAATATATATATATTTATATATATATATATATATATATATATATAATAATATATATATATATATATATATATATATATTATTGTTATTATTATTATTACGAGACCTCTGGTGGGAAAAGGCCAAAGCCCTACGTTCATTTAATCATAGTTCAGAAAATTACTGTTCAAATTCTATCAGCAAGTTCAAATATGACCCAATATTAGGGCTGATATATTAAACGAATATCGATTTTTCAATTATCGATATTTAAAAAAAAAACATGGAATTGTCATCCATATTATTGCTTTAAAATATTTCGATATATCGGTTTTAAATAATATCGTATATATATTTATATATATATAATATATTTATTTTAAATAAATTAATAAAAAAATTTATTTTAATAATAATTAAAGCTAATAATATACATAAATATTTAACATTCATATTTTAGTAAAATTTTAAAAAAAAAAAATTATAATTTTTAATTGATTTTTTTTTATAATTTAATTTACTTTAAATTATAAAATTAAATGAACATTTATATTGAATTTCTACAATATAAATTTATGTATATATATATATATATATATTAGAGATGAGAGAGAGAGAGAGAGAGAGGAAAAAGGGGAAAACCCAAAAGGAAGAAAAGGAAGGAGAAAAGAGAAGGGGAGAGAGACAGAGAGAGAGAGTAGAAAGCCCAAATCCATGTCCTCGTCTTGTACCCTCAACATCGACTAACTTAGCTCTAGCTAGGGCGTGACAGACCCAGCAAGCCGCTGCAAGAAAATAACCTGCCCAAGAACCCAATATGTTCCCTCGGAATAGGACAAACTCAAGAACGACGAACCCGCCTGATCATGGACTACGGAAAAAGGAATTACTCTATAGAATGGCCACAATAAATGTGAGTACGTTGAGAGATAAGGAGGAGGAGACGGTGGAGATAATGAAGGAGAGAAACCTGGATGTGTTGGGTTGTGTGAGAATAGATGTGAGGGCGAAAGTGTCAGGAGGTTATATGAGGACTATATCCTGATGTACAAGGGAAGAACACGGGAGAAGAAACATGGAGTCGCAATGATAGTAAAACCAGACCTATACAAGAACGTAATAGAAACAGTATTGATGAATGAAAGGATGATGGCGATGACCATGAAGGTGAGGGGAGAGACCATGAGTATAATCCAAACATATGCCCCACATCGAGGAAGACCCGCAGAGGAAAAGGTAATATTTAACGAGGAACTACAAAGGTTTTATGATAAGGTCAGAGGGGAACTCAAGATAGTAATGGGAGACCTTAACTCGCATGTGGGAACGAGAAGTAGGGGAGAGGAGAGAATGATGGGGCGTTTGGGACTGGAGAAAGAAACACAGAGGAAGAACAAATAATAGATTTCGCTATGAGAAATGAATTAACCATATTGAACACCTGGTTCAACAATGAGGAAATCAAGAAGTGGACTTGGTATAGGTGGAATACTGAAGAAGGAAGATACACAGAAAAAACAATGATATAATTATTATTATCTAATGAAAGAAAAATATTCACAAATATAAAAGCACTCCTGAGTGTTTCTTCGAACTCTGCCCACAGAAAGGTTATAGGAATAATGAAATGGAAGGAAAAGAAGTGACCAAGGATGTTTACGAAGGAAAGATTCGAAACAGAAAAACTGAATGATAGATTAATAAGAGAGAGATTTGATGAAGTTATCAAAGAATGGGGAGAACGGGAGATAATAACAGGAGAAAAAGTGGATGAAAAGTAAAAGATATTTAGTAATTTTTTGGGATTAAAAACAATTGGGACAGTACGGCAAGATGAAAGTATTGGGAATAAAGAAAGTGGGAGAAGGGAAGAAGAAAAGAACGGCATGGTGGAATGACGAAGTAAAGACAGACATAACCAAAAAAACGAAAAGTATAGACTCTGGATGAGGAGTAAACTGAAGAAAACAGATTAATATATGTGAAAGCTAGAAACAATACAGAACAAATAAAGAAATTAAAAAAAAAATTAATATGGGAGAATATTGAAGCGGAACTAAAAGAAAATGTGAGAGGCACAAGAAAGCTTATATATGGCTTAGCCAGAGTTATGAGAGTCAGGAAGGAACCAGAAACACATATAATAATGAATAAAGATTGTGAGATTTTGATTGAGAGGTGATTGAAAGGTAGATGGAATATTTCGAAGAGTTGTTGAATTTTGAGGATTTTGAATGGGGGGAGATAGGTGGAGGTGTGGAACGAGGCATAACGGAGGAGATGGAAGAAATAACAATGGAAGAGGCCAGTGAAGCAATTAAGACGCTAAAGAGGGGGAAGAGCTCTGGAATTGGCGAGCTGAGTGGAGGTGCGTATGACAGGAAAAAAGAGTTGAAAGATGGATTCACGAAATGTTAAATGAAATGCGTGTCAGAGAGTGTATACCGTTGGAGTAGGGAGAAGTAATAATATGCCTTATATATAAGAAGGGAGATCGAAGGAAATGTGATAATCATGGAAGAATAATCCTGTTAAATGTGGCCAGTAAAATCTAGGAAAGAGTATTAAATAGGAGGCTGGGAAACAAAGTTGATAATAACATAGGAGACTGGCAATACTGTTTCAGGGCAGATAAATGCACAACAAGACCAATATATTATATGAAAACCTTAATAGAAAAAACGATAGAATGGAATAGGAGGGCAGATGTGGCATTTATAGACCTGGAAAAAGCTTTTGGCAGAGTAAGCAGAAAAGCTGTGGAAAAGCATGGAAGAATCGGAATACGGGATACCACAGAAATTTGTAAGAGTAATAAAAATACATATCAAGGGTCCAGAAATATGATAATGGCAGATCAAAGAAGAGAGAGATGGTTTGAGGTAAATATGGGAGTGAGGCAGGGTAGTTTCTTTTCACTACTGCTGTTTGTAATGTACATGGACTATAATCTGAAAATTATATGCAGAAGAGTAAATGGAGAGCATAATCTGCTATAAGCAATTGATGCAGTCATAATAACAGAAAAGTGACTAGACCTGCAGGATGTGATGGATAAGTGGAACACCCAAATGAGAGAAATGGATATGAAAATAAGTACAGAAAGACAGAAGTAATGAAAATAGTCAGAGAAAGAGAAAATAAATATAATGTTGGAGGGAATTGAATTGCGTCAGGTAGATAAATTTAAGTAATTGGGTGTGATATTCAAGGTGGAGGTGGAATGGATTAAGAGCTAAATGAGAGAATGATGAAGTTCGCAAAAAAACGTGGGAGCCCTATCCCCGATACTGAGGGAAAATCAATGCCAACAGAGATTAAAATGCTAATATACAGGTCAATGCTGATACCTTTGTTGATGTATAGCTTTAAATGTTGTGCACTGACTACGGTGTAGAAGAGGAGATTGGAGACGGCAGATATGAGAGCTTTGAGAGTGGTCAGGAAAGTCACGCTGAGGGTTAGAAGAAGAAGAAGTAATGCAATAAGAAGAGAGTTGAGGATCGAATCAAATGAACAGGTCCATCGAAATCAGCTGAGAAGGTACGGACATGTTAAGAGGTTGGGTGTGAGAGAGGGGTCGAGAAGATTGATGTAGTGGAGACCTGTGGAACGAAGACCGGTGGGCAGACCAAGAAGAAGATGGAAGGATGACGTGGGCGAGACCATGGGAGCAAAAGGAATAACGATCGAAGAGGTCGAATAGAGAAGAACATACACCGACAGAAATGCCTGAACAGTGTTTTGCAGAGGCGACACCTGACAGATCCCCTTAGGGTCTACCAGAGGGAATGATGAATAAGGTGAATATATATATATATATATATATATATATATATATATATATATATATATATATATATATATATATATATATATATATATATATATATATATATATATATATATATATATATATATATATATATATATATATATATATATATATATATATATTTATATATAAAGAATATATATAGTTATATATATATATATATATATATACATATATATATATATATATATATATATATATATATATATATATATATATATATATATATATATATATATATATAGGCTATTTATAAGCAGTTGACTCCAGGAGCGAAAATCAATAATTAATGTATCGTTATTTTAATAATTTTAGGGTAAATACATTAAATTTTTGGGTAATCTAACCTAACCTAACCTAACCTAACTTAACCAAACTTAACCTAAATTAACCTAACCTAATATTAACGGAGTCAACTGCTTATAAATGTCCATATATATATATATATATATATATATATATATATATATATATATATATATATATATATATATATATATATATATATATATATATATATATATATATATATATATATATATGTATATATATATATTTAACCTTAAATTAACTCTAACCTAATATTAAAATATATATATATATATATATATATATATATATAGAGAATATATTATATATATATATATATATATATATATATATATATATATATATATATATATATATATTATATATATATATATAGAGAAAATATATATATATATATATATATATATATATATATATATATATATATATTTATATATATATATATATATTTGTGATATATCTATATATATATATATATATATATATATATATATATATATATATATATATATATATATATATATATATATATATATATATATATATATATATATATATATATATATATATATAGAGAGAGAGAGAGAGGAGAGAGAGAGAGAAATTTGATAGGACAAGAACCATAAGAACGAATTCAGTTAAGAATAGAGTCAAATTTCAGCAAAGAAGGTTGTTGTGCCTATGTGAGCAATGATGTTGGTTTTCTCTTGTCTTTCATTTGGAGCCTTCCAAATTTTCCACCTTATGACTCAAGCTGTCCTGTCAACCTACTACTAAATTCATCTGTTCTGTATGTATATATATATATATATATATATATATATATATATATATATATATATATATATATATATATATATATATATATATAAACTCAACTGCCTATCCTAAACACTTCGACTATTTAAACCCCAAATTATAACACATTCTCTTTCTCTTCTTCGCCTATCTCTGAAATTATCATTCTTGTTAGTTTTAACTTCTACCAACGCAAATGGCTTTCATCTATTTCTCAGGATATGTCTGGTTGACTTGTCTACCACTCTTCTATCCAGAATGACCTCCAGAAGCTGGTTCTGCTCCCTACTCATATCCCTGATCGTACTATAGACCTTTCCTAGCCTATAATCTTCTCGTTATTCTGTTAAACTTTTTCCTCCCCTGAGATCCTTCTCTCATCTTATCTTTGTTTTTTTTTGTTTTTGTTTTTTGCACTATCTCTTCAAGTCTTCCGCGGGAAACAGGCCCCTCTTATTCTTGAAAAAGTTTATGACACCTCACTGATGCTAACTGGTCGGATTTGCGATCATACTTCTTTGATTTCCCATGGAATGACTGTTGCTTCCGTGGTTGGGGAGGTACCCCGAGAATTGGGCCGGGCGCATCAAAGAGGTGATTTTCTCTGGCATGGAGGCGTAATTCCATATTTTTTCTCCTTCAACAAAACATAACAAATCCTTTTTGAACTCTGCTTGGTTTAACACAGTGACGCTGTCTTCCGATTTATCATCGTTTTCAAACTTCATAAACCCAAACAGCTTACATTTCATCCCGAAATTGTGCAAAAACTATTCTCCGTGAGACATAAAATCTCTTTTCTCCTTAGAAAATGAAATAATCTTACTGATTCCTCTTTCTCGTGTACTTTTGTTAAATTGTGAACTCTAACTGATAGCATTCTTCCTGTGGGTCTCAAAACTTGTGCTCCCAAGATTGCACCTTAACTTATGCTCAAGCTATCCTGTCAATCTACTAGCAAATTCATTTGTTCTGTATATCTATTTCCAAACTCAACTAACTATATTTATTCTTTGACTACTGTGAGTAGTTGATGCAGGTCCCTACTTGTATCCCTGATCGTCTTTTAGATGAACTTTACTTATTTATGAATAATATTTCTGCTCTCCCTGAGCTTAAAAGAAGGCCTTCGGTCCTGATGTTATTCCTCCTATGGTTCTCAAAACATGGTCCTTCCGAGCTTGAACTATGCCTTGGTAGACTATTCCATCTCTTTTCTTCTACATCGACCTTCCCTTTTCGCAGGGTACTTCCAATCGTAAAAAAAGAAGA
>JABUQX010057044.1:45000-47500 GCA_015478945.1 Trachelipus rathkii | reverse complement strand
ATCATTTCCTTCAAAGATTGCTTTTACTCTCTAACAAGCTATCCTACTTAGCAATACTAGGGTTATTCGAACTTACGAATTCAACTATGCTTGTCGTTTTCATACCTTTTCCTACATTTTTTTCACACATACTTTTTTCATTTATGTTAAATAACAAATTTAACTTAAGCAAATTATTGTACTTCTACCAACTTAGTACATAACTCTGGTCATTCCCTTTCGAATCCAAACAAACTATCCTACCTAACAATACTAAGGTTAACCCAACTGTGCTACTCTAAGGTCTTCTCCTTCACTCCCCCTACTAAGGATACTAAAATTAAATTTCATGAGTTCACTATTTAACAAAGTTCCTAAATGAATTCATTTTCTCCCCACGAAAAGTCCCATTTGTGTGAAGCCCCCTTTGGGCGGTCTCCCCTGAAAAGCGTATAAGCAGACATCACCCATTTTTCATTATAGCCTGGTTCTAATGTAGCCATTTTTCCGTTCCAGAGATTAGTAAATTACTCTTTGTTAAATGTAATTAACACATGAGTGTGCTTACTACTACATATAAGGTTGACTAAACTATGAGCTATATTTATTAAGCTGTCAAATTTATAGAGTTCACTAGGATGAGTTAATAATTCGTCTCTCATTTTAACTAAGGCTGTAATGTTATCAGGATGACTGACAATGAATCCTATGCAGGATGGTCTGAAAATTCCTTCCTGAGTAGATCTCCATCAATTGCGCATATCAACACTAGTAATATTGCTAGGTAAAGAAAAGATAAAGGTTATCCTATTAGTATCACCCTCCTCAGCGCATGTATCCACAGCTTCCAGAATTCGTTGGAAATCTTCCACAGACATAAATGAAACCTAATTAGCTGTGCTACAGTTAGGGATACATGTAGTACATCGATCCCCATTACGTTTACTTCTTAATAATATTTCCACATCATTATGAGGATGTGCAATACTTTGAGCAATAGCACCGGATACAAGGTTAGGTTTATGGAGAAAAGTCATCTTTACAACACAATTTGCAATGTCTAACTAAAGAAGAAGATGAACCTTTCGCTTGTAATGAAAAGCAAGTTTAAAGAGATAAGGAATATTTTAATCAATCTGAAGAAAGGCAAACAATGACGTTTGATAGTTCCAATCTGAACATGAAAAATGATGCCTGAAAAAAAATGTCAAAGTCTATTGCGTTAACTATAGATATAATCAGTCCCTAATGACGTCAGTCTTTTTTCTTATCTTATTTGCTGAAGGATAAGGGTTTTTGCGAGATCGTTTCTTGTTTATGGTTAACGGTTTGGTTGATGACGTAATTACAGCAGCTGGACTTGCAACTCCGTATATAGAGAATACATTTTCCAAATCCGTTAAACGATTAGTTTTTAATATTATTAAGCTTTTAGGAAAGTTAATGGGGCGTAATTTATGTTCAAATATATGTCATTCCTCAAGTCATTCTTTCCAAGTTGGGTAGCAAATCAGAAATTAGGTTCACCAAATATAATCCTATTGCAGGGATATTATCGATAATTATTTCACCTAAATAATTCCATGTAATCTGTAAGAGGGAATTGTATAATGGTATACCTTTACTTTTAACGGTGATAGCAAGATTTGTTTCTCATAAAGATTTAAAATCTTTTACTATTTCTACCTCCTCCTCTTCTTCTTTTATGATGCTGTTATATATATATTTTCATGTGTGATTATTTCTACTTAAGATCGATTAATTTTTGTGACATTTCTTGATACCTTACACGTTTCTCGTGAGAGTTCATACGTGTCTTTAAAATTTCAGACAGATCTTTTCAATTCGAGTTAGTTGATCAAATTTAGAATTATATAAGGCTGTAGGGAGAGATTGTAGCGATGGAGGTTATAAGTAGGCTGTACATTAGGCCTTTTTCGCAATCGTAGTAGGGTATTCAAACCGCTTTATTATTATTATTATTATTATTATTATTATTATTATTATTATTATTATTATTATTATTATTATTATTATTATTATTATTATTATTATTATTATTATTATTATTATTATTTTATTTTTTTATAATTTATTATTATATTATTATTATTATTATTATTATTATTATTATTATTATATTATTATTATTATTATTATTATTATTATTATTATTATTATTATTATTATTATTATCAAGTCATCAAGTCATCAAGGATTATTATTTTATGACCTTGCATATTTTCTAGAGATCTTATGTCGTATATCCCTTCATGAAAATTTTGTATTTCTCTATACCAATTAAACTTTTCCTAGTAAGCTGTACTACCATGCAATCTTTACAGGTTTCTTCTCAAATATCTCTAAACTCTCTTAATATAGCTAGCAAGCGGTGTAAAATTTACACATCCTGAAAGGACCAGCCAAAAAGGGACACGTGACTGGACTACGGAACATAAATTTACTAATTTCCAACATTTACGGTTGACAACACACTAATGAATAAAAGCCAGTATTATAT
>JABUQX010057044.1:37500-40000 GCA_015478945.1 Trachelipus rathkii | reverse complement strand
GGAGTTAGTTCCATTTCCAGTAATTCTGTAAATAGAGAAACTAAATTTATAGTTATGAAAACCACCTATAACATCAGTTTCAAAGATACGCCCCTTTACACGCGTTGTGCATTAAAGAAGCTTCCTAAATATATGGAGCTTGAAGGAAATGTATCTAAATGGTTCTTTCTGTAAAGATTTCTTGCACTCCTAATGTTAATTTTGTAGGACCTATTCCTGTTCGTTAATTTTTCTAGATTGATAGAATGAGTGATATCGAGAAAGCTGAATTTAATACATGGTATAATTCGTATGAAAATAGAGATTATGACCTTAAGAAGAGCGAATGTACTAAATGATGTGTACAAGACGTAAACATTTTACGACAAAGTTTTGAAACATTCCGTAACATGCTTATTGAAATGTTTAAGATACATTGTTTAGCTGAGTGCCGTACAGTAGCATCTCTTTGTTTCAAAGTTTTTAAAACTCATTTCATGAAGAAAGACTCTTTTGCCCATATCAGTAGGGATGGAGATAAGAGTATTTCTTATGAAGGTATTAGATGAATAGCGTTCTTGGAGAAATATATATGCCAGAATATTACACATGCTAGGAATGGAGGTGAAAAGGTACTTAACTACGAAATAAATGTTTATATCCTGTTGGGTATGCTGGTCCCAGCTGATACGTTTGAAGCTATAGACAGTGTGACATTATTAAACCTTAGGCATCTGCACGTTAACGAACAGCTGCAAAATATGAATGAAGTATGAATGGGATGAAAATAAAAAACGGATCGTGGATTTATTTCACGGATGTATCTGGAGTGGACATCAGAGCTGTGATGAAGGCAAGGATGATCATTTGGGTATCCAGTCTCGAATGATACAGACTAACTTTACTACATTAAGCGTGTTATGTAAACGCTTGATTTGGAGTAGTAAGGGTATGGGAGTGTGAATGAGAAAAGATGAAAATTAAATGTCAAGTCACAGTTACGAATGGTGATCAGAAAACGAATGAACTTTTACAAGATTACGTTAACAGGGTACATAATGACACAGCTAACCATAGGCTTCTCATAGGGGGGTCTCTGTACGGAGAACGTACAGGGCCTTTCGTGTATTACTACCCGCCCTCTAATGGTACAACTAAACTATACTATTTAGATTTCACGTCCTTGTATCTATGGGTTAAAAAAACTAAAGAGTTCCCGGCTGGTATTCCGGCGAAACTTGTAGGGGATAAACTCCCTACCATCTATGATTATATTGCACATATGGACACGATGTATTTTGGTGTAGCCTATGTTTGTGTTCTACCACCTCAAGATTTGTATATCCCTGTTTTACGAGGGAGTTATAAAGAAAGACTATTATTCTCTCGTTGTAGAACATGCGCTTAGGATGGTGCTGATGGAGAGTGTACCCATGCAAACCTGCAACGAGAGCTTAAGTGGGTTTACCTCACCCCTGAATTAAAATTAGCTGTAGATAAAGATTAGAAGATCACCAAGATCATAAAGATCTTCAAAATATGGGATTTTGATTCCGTAGTAGGATTGTTTATCGATTACGTGAAAGCGTTCTTAGAATGAAAAACCGAGGCATCAGGGTTCCTTGAAGGAATCACATATCTCGCCGATTCTGAACTTAATCTTTTCATTGAAGCTTTCAAATTAATCGAAGGTGTTAAACTTGACAAGGATAAGATTAACAGCAACCCCGGGCTCCGTTTTATTGCAAAACTGTGTCTAAATAGTTTATAGTATATGGTGTTAAATTTCGGAACGCACTCCTCACACAGAAGACGTTATATGTCACTGTGATGCAGATGTTTGGGCTTTAGCTAAGCAGGCCGATTTGTAAATCATTAATATTAACATTGTTTCTGTCATGCACACATAATACGCTTATAGCAAGTCCAAGTCTACTAATCTAGCTGTAACATCCTTCACTAAAAAAAATCCTAAGACCATCTAAAGAGGAACGCATTCACGAATTCAAAAGCTACACAACAGTCAACCTTATAGCAGTGAGGAAGAAAATGGAGGAAGGTCGTAAGTCATACCCTCTAAAATACCATCGCTGCCAACTAAGTATATGGTTTAAAATCGCCCGTTTTGTAAAAATCTTAACTGCTCGTAAGGATGCCCTCAAAAGTCATCGAGAGAGAGACCTAGGAATTCCTCTTCCCACGCATATGGTTTTGTTATCAAGCGTGGTATTTTTTTGAAGTACTTATTTGACTTTGTAAATTATTTTTAATTAATAATAATTAATATATTTAAATTCTGCTGCCTAATAATATTGTAAGTAACAAAATCGGTTAGATATATATTTGACACATAATAGTCATAATATTGGGATTGTAAAGGGAAGTAAAAACTTTCTCTGTGTATATTAAAAGTAACAGAGAGATGTATTCATGACGATAGGAGTGGAGGTCTCCCCTTCAATGCTCTTTCAAATTTCCAAAAAAAAAAAGAGGGGGACAGAAGGTTAGAATGTGTCACAGA
>JABUQX010057044.1:0-5000 GCA_015478945.1 Trachelipus rathkii | reverse complement strand
TAAAATACTATAATATATATACTATATATATATATATACTATAATATAAATATATATATATAGTATATATAGTAATATTATATAAATTTATTTTATATAGTAAATATAATATATAATATTATATATTATATATATTAATATATATATATATATATATATATATAATATATACAAATTTAAAAACAATAAAAATATATATATTATATATATATATATATATATATATATATATATATATATATATATATATATATATATATATAATATATATTTTTATTTTTTTATATATTATTTTTAGTATATATATATATATAACTATATATATTTATATAATATTACTATATATATATAGTAAATATATATATAATATATACTAAAGATAATATAATTATATATATACTATTATATTATATAATTTCAAGCATTTTTTAATTTCAGCCTATATTTGCACTTCTAGCAAATAAATTATGACTAATCTACAGCAAGCCAATGAGCAAAATAGCAGAGTCGCATGGCATAGGATCTGGGCTCGATCCTTAGTCCTAATCCTAGGTTGAAATTACCCCCAGATAGTTTCTCTCCTAGAGTAGTGCACTGCCCTTGAGGAGTGAATATTTAAAAAAAAATGGAAATGAAATTTCTTGGATAGAAGACTGTTTCTCTAAAGGGGAGGATCCAATATTGGAGATTTTGGGACTCCATTTTAACCCCCACCTAAAAATGGACATAAAAATCTTAATTTTCAGGCAATTTTGATGGGGAAAAAAGCAAACCGTGTCTGTAGTCATTGCTTCGGCGTTTTCATTTTCTCCAAACCTAATTTTTTAACATTTTTTTGGACCAACTTCTACAATTTTTTTTCGAAATGACTTCAAACTTGAAACATGTATAGATGGGTCTATTACGCACAAAATGCACATTTTATTTTATTTGGTTTTTGGAAAATTGTTCTCAGCAATTAAAAAAAAAAAAGAAGGTTTTGAAATTCGACATTGCTGAGCAGAATTTTCCAAAAATCAAAAAACTAAAATGTGCATTTTGTGCATAATAGATCCATCTAAACATATTTCAAGTTTAAAGACATTTCGAAAAAAAATTGTAGAACTTGATGCTAAAAAATGTTAAAAAATTAGGTTTGAAAAAAATGAAAACGCTGAAACAATGACTAAAGACACAGAAAAACACAGGAAAATGACGTTCTAGAGGTCAGAAAATTCTGCGATTGGTTTTTTCCCCATCACAATTGTCTGAAAATTATGAATTTTATGTCCATTTTAAGGTGGGGGCTAAAATGGGGTCCCAAAATCTCCCATATTGGATCCTCCCCTAAAGTAAAATTATTTTCAGTTCGAAAGGATATATATATATATATATATATATATATATATATATATATATATATATATATATATATATATATATATATATATATATATATATTTATATATATATATATATATATATATTATAATGTTATTATTAAAGTTGCTACTACAGTTAGTAGTTTGAAATATTATTGGATGTTTTGGCAATCCGTTGAGAGAGGTTGTTCACTATTGTTTTTTTCTGCACTCACTGTTGCTAGATCATATTTCCGAAATTTAAACTTTTATGCGATTTGGTATTTTTATTACATATAGTTAATTAAGAATTAAAAACTTATATTAAAATAGTACTATGATTGGTACTAACTTTAAAACTCATTGAACGCATGTTTCAATAGCTTTCGTTGTGATTAACAATCTTTTCAATTGATGCGTTCTAAAGTAACTAAGATATGAATTCAGAATAATTTTGTACATTCAATAGATTTGCATTTTGAACGGCGACATAGTCTTACACTCCCAGCAGTCGATAGCCTGGCAACCTTTGTTACTATTTTTGTTTTTATTCTAGAATTATTTAGTTTTGGTAAGATAGGAAAACCTCAGAGAAACTATGTGCTGAGTATATTTATAGTACATAACTGACATATATTGAAGCACATAGCTTGAATGATACAAAAATACAGCAAAAAATCTTGTATAAACATACCAAAGACTAGTTTTAAAGATGTTGTCGAATTTTCTGTTGAGGACGTTATTTTTTTCATTGATGACTAAATCCTTGTGAGAATGAGCTGCTTCTAGTAAATTATTGAGGATTTCGTAGGGACGCGACAATTACGCCGGATTTCCCATATACATAGAGATGAAACGGTTTTAATTCATTTTAAATATATTTTTATTTCTTGTTTGATATCTTTAATTTTGTTGACTAGTAGATTCTTTTTTAATTCGTTGAATGGACTATATTTTAAGTTTTTGATTTGAGGAGGGCATAGCGTTTTTGGTATTACCAAGTTGTTAAGGCACCTCTTGATGAAATTTAATTGTAATTTTTTAATGTTGTCGGAGACTATCAACTTCCTATAATGCAAGAACAGACGACGTGTGTTGGAGTTTAAACTTTCTTCGATGTTACCGGGTGGCATATTTTATTATTAAAATCAAATCAAATCAAAAACTTAAAAAATAGTCCATTCAACGAATTAAAAAAGAATCTACTAGTCAACAAAATTAAAGATATCAAACAAGAAATAAAAACAACATTTAGAATTTGCAACAAAGCTTTCAGAGACTTACTGACTACAATTCAACAACAATTTTCTCATCCCTACGAAATCATTAACAATCTACTAGAGGCAGCTCATTCTCACAAGGATTTGCTCATCAATGAAAAAAATAACGTCCTCAACAGAAAATTCGACAACATCTTTAAAACTAGTCTTTGGTATGTATCTTCCGACCCCACTAAAATCATTAATCTTTCTTCTTACATATTAACTAAATACGAAAAAATCCTATTAGGCTATGGTCTTTCTTTTGCTCTAAATAACCCGGACCCAATTCTAAAATTTACAGATGACTTTAACATATGGACTAAAAACTACAAACATAATGACTGCAATACTGACATACTAAAAGGCTATATACTCTCTCACATACAGAACTCCACACGCATCAGACAAATACCCGAAATCTTTTACCACACATTACATAATCTCCAAAAAAAACAAGAACATAACCATCTCACGCTCCGACAAAGGAAATAACATAGTTATCTTAAACACAACTGAATACATTGTCAAATGCCAAAACTTACTTTCCGATACCACAACATGATAGCAAACTCAACACTGAACTTTAAGTAAAGAGTCACACTTAATTTCAACAAAGAACTGAATCTATCTGTAAATGACCATCCTGCTCTGCAACTGAAATACCTAAAAATGCATACATGAATAATTTAGGCAAATTTTTCGGTAGATCGTTTCCCAAAAGCTCACAACAAAACAATCTCCTAATCTGCCCATCATCTTCAATATAACTGCCCTACATGACAAACTTTCCAGCCTGTGCACCTCAACTTAAACCTCTTATAACAAAATTTCTTCCACACACTCAAAACAGTAATCCGATTCATACAAAAGCACAAACACCTCCAACCCATGCGACAACAATTTCTATAGCTTTGACGTTTGCTCTCTTTTCACTTCCGTCCCTGTTGATATCACTCTCAACATGTTACAGACCTATATCACCACATATAATATCACTCTCACTTATCCCTTCCCCCTCCTAAAAGAACTCATAACTCTCACCTCTCAAACACAGCTATTTTCAATTCCATGACTCCTACTTCTTACATAAACAAGGGACTGGAGTAAAGGGGTTCGCCCCTTTCACCATACTCAGAACATTTATAGGAGCTACAGGAACACTTTCTATGTCTTTTACATGCCGTCTCTACAGCAACCAGCTGGGCTGAGGAATACGGTAGACGATATTTCTCATAGCCTCCTCGAAATACAGACGCTAACCAATCTTACAGCAGCCTCAATAATTTTACTTCCTCCATAAAATACACTTTAGACCATGCCTAAAATTCCCAACGCCTTCCCTGGACCTCGCACCTCTCATCTCATGGCAAAAGTTCACACATATGCTCAACTTCTCCATATACGAGAAACCCACCGCCTACTTGGTTGCCTACATTCATTGGTTCTCTTTCTCGAAGGCCCCAATCGTGCAACAATAAAAAAAGCCACTCTCACTTCTCTCTACCTATGAGCCTTTCGACTCTGCTCCCCCAACACCTTACCAATGCAACAAACTTCATACGAAACACCTTCCAAAAACTACAATACCCTACTCACATTATAAACAAATCTTATCACAAAGCCAAAAACAAATATTATAATCATAACATCACCACTAATGACAACACCGTAAAAAATCTTATCTACCTATACCCACCACCAACTTTCACAACATAAAACAACACTTACCTAAACACATAGTCCTTACTCCCTCTAATGCTATTTCACTCAAACAATACCTTCACCCTCCAAAACCAGCACCTAACCCTATCCAATGCATTTACTCAATACCTTGTCATGACTGCAATAGACTGTACATAGGAGAAACGAATGACTTTGACAGAAGACAAAAACAACACAAACAAGAGTTAATCGAATGACAATAGAAATTCTCGCTACATCCGTCGCCGTGTCACTTAAAAATCCATCAAACATAACACCCATAAACAATATGAACCGCCGCATACATCAAACGCTCCGCAACCCCCCTCGAAAACTGCATAGAATGCCTCTCTGCTTATTCTAGCAAAAATTTTAAAGTACTATTCCCGGTGAAATTAAAATTGATTTTTTTCTTAACAGCTTAATAAATACTCACTCCCAACTCATCAAAAATATCAACCAAAAAATCAAAAACTAACTTTCTCTCTTACTAACTTTTCGGGGTCGGAGATAAATAAGTTCCAATATATTTAAAAATTTCTTCAGAATGAATTAAAACTCCGTTTCATCTCTATGTATATGGGAAATCCGGCGTGTACGAATGTGCGTGCATATAAATATCGATTTTACAGATAAGGTTACATATGTATAATTTTTAGTATTCTGTTGCATGTATGTGGTTATGTGTGTGGGTGCG
>JABUQX010057043.1:15000-26558 GCA_015478945.1 Trachelipus rathkii | reverse complement strand
CAACAGTTGCGGTAATTAATCTTTTAATTAACTTGGATAAAAATTAGTAAGTAAGTAACAACAATTGTGTTATTTTTATTATAATATCACTGAAAATACCTTACTTTTGTAGTTTGAGGAGTTTATGGACCTATAATACTATTTAAAGCTATATTTTATTTCTCTCTTTCCTTTTTAGTATTTATGACAAGGTATGTTGTACTACGTGTCATAAGTGTATTCAATTACTACTTTTGTTGTGTTTTACAAATGTATCTTTTGTATTACTTGATTAAATGTGACATAATTACTTATTCACATACATTCCGATTAATGGTACATGAATATACTATGATATACTTCGTAATAGAGTGTACTTATAGATATAATTTGTATATACTACTTTATCCTAGTAAATTAGTTGTGCGTGTATTCTGTAATATTAAATGTGACATTATGTATTCACATACATACTATACCTGTATGACACATGAGTACAGTTACATATATGTAGCATCAAAAGTGTAATATATGATACTTAGTGCATTTACCATATTTCATACATGTAATAGCATAAGTGAATGTTGTAACTGTATGTTTCATTTTGACATGTGTATAATAAAATAAATAGATGTGTCACTATGAATGCATGTATATTTAATTACAGTGTTATAATTCATAGAGACATGCTGAATTTAAATTAATTATATCACTTATTAATATATTAATGATAAATTGTTCTGGTTATTAATCACTAAGACGCAATATTCATTTACATTATTAATTACATGAATACATTTAGCTAATTTATAAAACGTGTAATTCATATATATATATATATATATACATATGTGAACAAAAGTTTGAAATAAAACTGCATCAAATATATATAACAGAAAAGTAGTAGCTCGAGGACAATAATAAAATTTTTATTTCATCAAAGTATATACTATATATGTATATATATCACATATAATTAGATGTATTCATATATATAGGTAGTTCAGAAATGAATTTTTTTTATTTTTTTTTTTTTTTTTTTTTTTTTTTTTTTTTTTTTTTTAACCCTGTTTTAGGGGCGAAATTATTTAATATTTATATAATTTACTCACGGGTAAACAAAAGTTTTGTCAAATAAACATTTAGTAAGGGGGCTCGAGCTCAGACGGGGAATAGAATACTAAGTGGGGGACGTTTTCCATAACCTTGATTTTAGAGTTATTTATGAGTGAAAGGGGCGGAGGAAACCACCCGTAGACATACCATACAAATACCTAAAGTATGTAGCGGGGGTTCCGGAGATCCACTTCACCACTCAGGAGTGAGGTGAGAAATAGTCCCTAACTCTATATACTATATATAGCCGTAAGTTATCTCCGGTAGTGCTCCGAGAGAGAACCCGATCTATACCTACCATATAGGTGCGGTATTAATATACCATGTGGAGTTATTAATTCCTTTTAATACCATTTATTCACTATAACTTATAAAAATTATTATCCAGAGATTCCAAAAAATTACATTTTCTTTTCAGCTGTAGTTACTATTGTAGTTTAAATAGTCTCAGGTTATCGAGTATTTTTTTTATATTTTATTATTTATAATTATTTTAATTTTTTTATTTATTTACATTTCGAGACTCACTTAAAAATAAACGTATCTATATTTAAGTATATTCAATAGAGTGCTATCTGAGTTGAAACAATTATTTATTAATACTTATTGATACATATTAATAATAACTAATTAATTGATATTAGTAGCGGTTTATAATAAATATTTTTAATACTCTATTAAATATAATAGTATATTAATATATATATTAAAATTATATTATTATTAATTATATATATATATATATATATAAGATTATATAATATATTAATTTATATATATATATATATATATATATTATATATATATATATATATATATTATTAATAATTAATTAATATATTATATATATAATTAAATTATAATTAATATTAAATCAGTGGTACGGCCTCGATTAATGGTAAGTATTATATTAATAGTATATAAGTAATAATAATAACAATGAAGAATAACAACACTAAAATCTAAAATAATATATACAATAATATATTAATAATTAATATATAAATAATAAATAATAATAATTATATATAATTAATAATATTAATATAATTAATAATATATTATTTTTATACTATATGGATAATTTTATATAGGTATACTATATGTATTTTTATAAGATATTATATTATAGTAATATTTAATATAAATATATTTTTATATATAATATTAAATATTTATATAATATATATATTATATATATATATAATATATTTAGAGTTTTAGACTATATTGACCAGGAAATTAAGTATATTTATAATTATATATATATTAATATATATATATATATTATATTATTATTAATATATATTATATAATTAATATTATATTTATTATATATAATGATATATATATATATATATTAATATATTATATATATTAAATATTATATTATATTATATATATATTAATATATAATATAATATATATAATATAATCTTAATATATGATATATATATATATATTAAATGAATAAGAAACCCATAATATACGAGCCAACGAATTTCGGAAATTAATCTATCCATTTTTCAGAAGATATATATTTTGGTTTTACATATGAGGAGATAATATATATAGATGGGTAAAGATATCAAATACTATATCAAGGCTGATGTTAGGACCAACGTTTTAGGAATCATTTAACAAGAAATAACTGAATATATCATTTGTATTTAAGATATTCTATTATATATATATACAATGATTTAAAGATTGAACTTTATACAAAACATACAGACAGATAGCGACTAGCGTACAGCGATGAAGTACATCACACATCACAACAATATTATATTACCCGCTGTGAGATTAATGATGTAAAGTCTATATAGTTCCATACACACCTCAACTTCGAATTGTGATATACCAAGTCACAGACACGCACAGAAGCCAGACTTCAGATCTTTATAATAACAAATCTTAAACACTAATAAGTTATTAAACATCGATAAGATATTGTGAGTATGATCGATGTAAGTTTATTGATATAATACTGCTATGAGGTGAAAATATCCAACTCTGATCAATTGCTTAAGCGAGGTCACTTATTGAGACTGTTAGAGGGCGAAGACGAATCTTCAAATTAACAAACGATGGCGATAGGATCTCTTTAGTTGGTATGATAGTAAAGACTCTCCGAAAAGGCTAGAAAAGTGTTAGTCGTCGAAACGCATTACACAGTCACACATTAGGAGTCCACTCGAACTCAAATTTAGTATTAGACTAAAATGCCACTGATATGGAGAGACAGTAGTGACAGGTCTCACAGTGGAATCCTTATCTGAGCTCTATGTATTAGAATATTTCATTACAAGTTAATAAAAGACAAGATACAGAAATTGTATTGATCTATCATAAAGGAAGTGTAGCTCCAATGAGAAGAAGTACAACAACGACCAGTATTTTCTTTGACGTAAATTTGAGAAAGTGAGGAGTGTAAGTATAGTAGTTTATAATAATATGCCTTGTGACTTTCGATATCAATTTGAGAGTAATATTGATTTTCAGAATATACTCTTGTCTAACATAACAGCTTAAAGGATACAACGCAGGTAGAGAACGTAGTTATTTTTCGTGACCCTATATATTTATTTATGAGAACAAAAAATTAACTTATAATATACGAAAGCACGAATACTTATTATAAGTCGAGGTCTATAGGTACTCCGAGTGAGGTCGCGATATCGCGTGAGAGGAGATTGGATAAAAACATAATATCAGTTGCCTAATGATTCTAATAGCAGTATAAAATACAAATACAAATCATACTAAAATTTAATAGGTGAATGCTTATAGATAGAGCACGAATAGCAGAAGCAGAAAATTCACTATAAGACTCACTCAAAATAGACACCCCCAACAGTATATGTTAAGGATAAAAATAAAACACACAATAAATAAATTTACCAGTCTAAGAGTTATATGATTTATTTTTTGAGAGTAAATTTAATAGAGTTAGAGATCGCTGTAGTAAATATTTAGTATATTCAGTTTGGTACATATAGATACTAGAGAGAGTTATGATTACTAATTAATTTATCATAAGTATTGGTAGCCTATAGCACTCATACACTATATAACACCAGGATATGCGTGATATAAATCATGAATCACACACACATATGTAATTATGTACTCAATAACTACTATAACTATTTATAGCTATCACTTTAATTTAATATATAAATCTACATCACAACGACTATGTATACTAACTGTGTACTTAAAATAAGATGTGAAATCGTGTGCTGAAAATAGAAAATAATAAGTAAACAGCTACAGTAAATTTAATATATGATATTTATAGTATTTTGTGAGTTTATGACTACTCAGTATTATCTTTCTATCCGAATAAGGTTTAAACCTACAATCGATCTGAATCTAATTATCATACTTATACATATTAATAAGACAATAAGTTGACAGAAAAGTTTGCTTATATATATTATAAGTGATTCGTCATACGTAATCTTTTACCTAAGCCCTTATTCAAATCTATTAAAAAATACTGAAGTATGTTCCGCCTTATTACTAATGTATATTGTCCAGAATATTTATACATCTATACTAAATATATTAAAAATAATATATGGAGACCCTTACTACTTAGATCTTATCTATAATAAGTGAGAAAAAAAGTAATAGTATAATATATAGTAGTCAATGTCTAAACTATCTGCTACTTCAATAACGTACCTTATATCAACTAAATCAACTTACATCTTATATCTACTACTTTGATGAGAGGAGTTTTTACCTCTACTACTTACACTATCTTATGTAACACTAATATAGCTATTATACATAGAGTTAACTATAATCATACTGACACCATAAAGTCTATTAGCCTTAACCACACTACTTAACTACTTCCACTACAAATAGCCGCACCTAATCATACTACTATTATTTATTTAGAAACTATATATAATTTTTGTAGTTACTAAATAGAACAATAAGAAATGAAGCATTAGAGAATAAATAATAATAATTAATTATATTAAAAATAATAATAATAAATTAGTATAATAATAATATATAATTAAATAATTAAATATGAAAAAATAAGTTTTCCTTTGGCAAAAAGATTTAATAAAACAGTGGCAATGAATTTGGGTATATTAGGACATAAATGTTTGGTGATGATTAATTAATGAATGAGAAGAAATAAGCCTCTAAGGGTCGTATAGGTGAAATATAATATATAGTAAACATATATTATTATATTATATATATATTATGTATATTATTATATTATATTTTATATTAATTATATTATTATTATATTAAAATTTTATTTTATTGTTAAATTATTTTATAATATTTTAAATACTAATATTAGATATTTTTCTATTATTAATATTATTATTATATTATATATATTTATTTATTATCAATAATATTATTATATTATATTATAATTATTATTATTAATTATTAGTTTAAAATATTATATATATATATATATAAATATATATTTATTATATTAATTATTATTTCATTATTATTTATTTTAATATTATTTCAATTTATTATAAATTTGATTTATAATAATGCAGCGACTCGAGGAGGTTGAACATTAATGTATTATCTAAATATTATTATGGGATAACATTTCAAGGGCACCTGATACTCATCATCATATCATCATCACTCCAAGGCATTCTCGAGAGCTATTCATATTACACAATTAAATCTAATTCAATACATACAAATTCAATGTAGAGCAATCACTCAATCATTACTAATCAATCCATGCATTCCATCAATCATACATCAATCCATCATACATCATCATCAATCATAATTAAATATACATAATTATAAATCGAAAACGCGATACATGCATTCAGAATTACATCACATATCTAATCATCATCTATATTCAATCGGATGTCATACTATATTATTGACATTTCATTATATCATATATCACATCTATCTAAATCTATACATATGCATATATCAATATATACTAATTACATCCTATCAACTATTTATTACATTTATTAAAAGTTAGTTATAATTATTTAATTATCTCTAAATTATTATTATTTAATCTATATATTAAAAATTACAAATTATCATATTTGAATATATCACAGTTAAATTAATTTAGATGTGATGCCTAGTGGAGTGAGTATTAACATTGATACTCTGAGTTTTCATTTAACTTGTTAATATTTGAACTAAAGTGTTTCCTAGATCAAATGTATCATAATATGTGCGAGATATCTCATCCTATTAAAAAGTTGGACATTTTGTGAGGAGACAAAATCGAGTGACGTAGGTACGTCGGATGAAATATATATTCGTATCATATGGATAATAACATGATATGGAGTTACTTTGATATAATCATTATTGGTCTGTGTCTAAAATATTTCCTATGAGTATTAATATCTTAATATCAGTGACTGTATAAGGAATGTGCATCTGAGAGTTAAATTGATACCCTAAGACATATTATTAACCTGAACACACTCATCACAGGCAAAGTAAGTATGTTAAATTACATTCAGATTTCATTGTATTGTATAACTTAGGTAGTGAGTTAATAAATCTTTGTAACAATTATAAAAAAATTTATAATGCAATAATTAATGCTACGAATCGGCCAGTGATGTCCATTAGAGCTTAGTCACAGTCATATCATTACTATTTAAGAAGAGAGCAGCAGACGATTCAGCCGAGGACGTCTTGAAGTCGCGAAGTAATTTGATTGAATATATATATAAGTTAGAGTAATAGGAAGAAAATAAAAAGACAGACTAAAATTAATAAGAGTTATACTAATCCGTCCCGTTAATGAAGTCTATAGGTAATAGGCCACTATTTAAAAGAAGATATTGGACACTTGATGATCAGACATCACTAAATCATCCAAAATCACTGATCCATCAGGAGTCATTCGCGGGTTTCTATTGTGTGTCGAGTGTAGGGGAATTCGGATGAGATACTATATATAATAAGGTTGAGATTGGAGGACAATCTTTTAGCCTTGCAAATATCACCACTCTAAGATACACTATTACCTAGATAAAAGTATATGTATAAACGCTTACTCTACTCACAACAAGAGAGTCTTAGTTGAAGTAGAAATAAATTGGAATAAGTTCACTGTGATAATTGGTTCTTTAGCTCAATGCAGAAGACTAAATAATATTTTATGAATTAACAAGCGATATAATTAGTTTTATATTTTAAATTAGAAAGATAAAGAGGTATGTAAAATAAAAAAGTCACTTTATCTTAAACTAATAAAGAACGTTAGAGTGTTAGATATCTAAAGAGATCAAACTGAACTTAAGAGCCAATATTTAATATATTTAACTAGGGAGGAAAAAGCTGTGATGTTAATATTTATCATTAATAGGGTAACTCGCGTGGTGCTAATCTATAGCTAATGATAATTAATACATTTAAAGTCCAACTAAAACTAAATATTAAGATATAATTACGTATTATGATATTATACGAGACATACATCTAACATATTAATATTAAAATTTAATATCCAAGTTTATATGCCTTAATTCATAATATACTAATAGATGTTGATAACTTTATTATTAATTGAAAACTTAAATATGATCGTCAGTATGACGTAGGAGTTAATTAGTAATAAATAATAGGATGGTAAATAAAATTATTTAAGGTATGGGACACATAAGTCTTCCAATTATATTACTCTTGATTATATCAATAGATCATCAATAATTAAATAAAAATTTATCGTACAATCCATTTAAACTCAGCAGGAACGAGTTATAATTGTGGGTAGTATTACATTTGGTAAAAGATATCAGTATGATTTTTTTAACCTTATTTTTTATTCATCGATGCTGATACAGTAAAAGTTTTACTAGACGTATGATTATTTATGTTTATAAGTATGTTATGTTAATGTTAGGTTAAGTTAGTTAGGTCAAAGTTTAATTAAGTTAAGTTATTAAGTAAAGTTAAGTTAACTTAGTTCAGTATTAATAAGTTTTTAGAAGTATTCTCTTTCGTTATATTTCATAAATATTACAGCTAAGAATTTAATTTAACTAGATAATAATTTCGACCACGATTTATGAAAGACTTGTATACGGATCAAATTGCTCCTCACTACGATATTCAATATCTTAATGGTGGAGTACGATCTTCTACCGTAGAAAGTTGATATGCTGGGTTTGGAATTAAGTGAAATTTCATGTAAGAGTATAATAAAAAAATGCAAACTGCGTCCTAGGAATTAGAAGCAATCCCAATTTATGATTAAATAATTTGTTGCTTTACCTCTCTTTTCATATATTTATCATTGTATTAATTTTTAAAACTAACTTTCAGAACATTAGATAGTATCACCTAAATACAAATGCCACCTCGAAGCAAAATTTTTAATAAATATAATAATATAAATTATCAATAAACATATACGGTATCTGATTATTGGAAACTTAAACACATATAAACAATATAATTTTAATTTTTATAATATATCAATGAAGGAGAAATAAAGAATATAATGAAATAGAATAAAACTAAATAATTATTTATATTTAAATATATAAAATAAGATTTAAATTAATGATATAATAATAATGTAAATACTATTGAATTAATAATATTATTTATTAAAATATGAAATAGAAGTACCACTATATATTGCAGTTTAAGTTTTTATAAAAGGAAATTATAAATAATCATAGTCTTAATAATAAAATAATTTACAAAATATAAATATTTAAAATGAAAGCACAATATCTTTAAAGAAATAATTTAAAGAAATAAAAAGTAAAGAGTAAAGATAAATAATAAATAAATCTAAATTAAAATAAATAAATAATAAATATAATGATTAATAATAATTAATAATATAAGTTACATAATAATAATAATAATATAAATAATAATTCAATAATAAATAATAGTAATAATAATAATAGATCAATAATAAATAATAAATAGATAATAAAATTAAGAAAAATATATTAATATATTAATTACATGATAATTAATAATAAATAATAATAATAATAATAATAATAATAATCAAAATATATTTCATAATATCTGTGCACTTATTAGATGAAATTTTATAGGACAGAGGAACATAACGTGTATTGTAAAAGCATTCTTGGAGTCAGAAGGATAATGAAAACTTCGTTTCTAATAAGTGTAAGTAGGTGAAGCAATTGAAGATTTCATGTTTTCAACCTATTTCAAACAATTAAACTTACCTTTTTGCATCTTGTAATAGGAAAATAATGAAGGATATGAATAATTAAGATATAAATAAATTAAATTAGAAATAAATAATAAGCAAATGAAATAGGATAAAAAAAGAGAACTTGCATAACACATTATAAAGGATAATATTATAATATATATATATATATACCCAATATTATTATATAAAATAATTAATAATATATAATAATATATATTATCTTATACTATATATATTATAATATATAATATCCTTAATATATATATATAGTAATATATAATCAAAATTATAAAATTATATTATATATTATATATATATGTATATTATATATTATTATATATTATATTATCACTATAATAAAATAAGTATATATTATATATATTATATATATATATATTATTTAGGTATATATATATATATTATTTTATATATATTATATATATATTATAACAAAATAAAGTTTGTGAAAACAGGTTATAGTATAAAACATGGTGTAAGAGAGTAACAAATAAAACGCTGTACTTTCAAATGTGAATAATAATAATAATAGTAATAATATAATAAATATATAAATAATAGATAATAAATAATTGAATAGATATATAATAAAATAAATATAATAATAATATTAAAATTTTCCTTCTCAAACTTATTCAGTTTCAGATTTGATAACTGGCAATATAAACATTAATTTAAATAAATTATAACAACTAATTTAATAATTAATAATTATAATAATAATAAAATAATAACATTAGAAAGAATAAATAGAGATAATAAAAAAAATAATCAATAGCAAATTAAAAATTGAGTAATTGAACAAAATAATAAAATTAATTTGTCGACATATTTTGGGCCTTAAAATTTTAATTTAAAATAAAAGGAATAATTCAAATTAAGTTTTGAAAAAAAATAACAAAACCAAGAACGGATTGTCTTTTTATGCGAATTTACATCATTTGCATTATAATATATAATATATTAACAATCACATTAATCAAATAATAAATATAATACATTAATAATAATACTTAATATTAATTAATAATAATATAATAATACAATTATAATAATAATAATATATAGAAGTTTTGGTATTGTTTTTCAAAGGTAAGGTATAATAATCACTTCTAGTAATTCCTGAATTAATTCTTCGAATAAAGACAAAGACTACTACTACTAATAAAAATGATAATAATATGGAAGAGAAAAATAAAATATATTGAATAATATAAATAAATTAAATAATAATAAATAATGAATAGATAATAGATGAATAATAATAATAATAATAATAATAACAATAATATATGCAAAAGAGGAAAAGATTTCGTAGCCTCCTTCTTCTGGGAGGGTTCAAAGAGTAGAATGAAAAGCAGAGGAGAGAGAAATCCGGGAGCCGGAGCCGCTCTCCATTTTACGCTGCGACAAATGCAGAAACTTTTCAGTGAATGGCTACGCAATATGTAGGGCCAATTGACAACGAAGAAAACACACCAAAAAAAATAACCCACTCTTTACTTTTTTCTGTCTGTACAAGGATAACCAATAAGTCGCTCTTGGGGTCAAGTCTTTAATACAAATAATCTTTCACATTGAGAACAAATTTTATAATATTCAAGTATAGAATTATTTTTTACCTCACAGTTCTCAAACTCACACTAACACACACAGCCTTCCATACAAACACTCAACACATCATCACACAACACTCTCACACCACAGGACATCCGCTCAACCGATTTCACCAACCATTCCGGGAAATACGTAAAAAGCTTCATATTAAACAAAAATTTGCAATATTTAGCTAGAATATTTAGTTAGTTTGTTGCCACCGTTGAGCACACAAAGTGGCGAGTAATAGAATAGTATATATATGTGAGTATGGAGTATATATACTATATATACTTATATAATATATATATTATATATATATATATATATATATATAATATATATATCTATATATATATATATATTCCCCTTTTCTAATTTATTAGCTATCTGATAATACTTTCGATCTACTTTTCTAAAAGGTCATTTTCAAAATTTATAGAATATTGGTACTCTCTTTTAAGCTTTTCCTTATAATTTATATTTTATGACACTGGAAATACGAAAAACTTGCATTTTAGTCACGCTCCTCTGATTTACTACTTAAAATAACACGAGCGCGTATGCACAGTTTGCAAACATGCATTTTGTTTTCACGAGACTTGTGGAGAACGATATTATCTTTTTAAAAGAT
>JABUQX010057043.1:0-10000 GCA_015478945.1 Trachelipus rathkii | reverse complement strand
CTGGTATACTTTTATATATACTATAATTTAGTGATTAACTTATTTCAATGTTTTTTATTATAACTAATAAACTTTTTCTATCGATAATACGCTCTCTATGTCTAATATCAACATATGAAAGTACATCATATACGTGCACTATATATACAAATAATATACCTGATTACTAAATATGCTAATACTACTTATATACCCTAACTTTAACAGGAGAAGACACCCCAGAAGATGACATGTATGTTAATAAGACCATCTTCACGGGAGTACCCGAAGGGTAGTATGGATATATAATATGAACATATACACTCAATTAAGTAACCTATATTCGCTTAATCACCAAAGGTATCATATTAACATATATATAGATAATACACAGCTTTCAAAGGCTTGAGCCCTTATATAGGTACTATAACCCTAATTTATATTGTATATATGCACATAATATATAATATGTACCAAATTTATATTATGCAAATAAAATGATATATATAATGAAATCATGTAAAGAACTGTATAACCATTTTATTTGCCACTAATAATTAGTATAATTAAATATAAATAATATAGTCATAAAATTTTTTTGATATATATTTAATATAATAAGAAAAAATCATTGGTGGTTTTGTGGTTCGAATCAACTATATATAGGTAAAATAAAGGTAAAAATTATAAGAATTAAAACATGATAAAAGATATATATATATATATATAATAGTATATAGATTAAAGTAAGATATATATAATATATATATAAATATATATATATAGAATAATATATATATATATATATGCTTATATATATATATATATATAATATATATATATATAATTTAATATAATTAATAAAATAATACATTTATAATATATATTTGCACACATATTATATATAATATTATAAAATTAATTATATATTTATATTATATTAGATAGTTTAATATATATAGTTATATATATGATTAATAATATAACTATATATATTATAATATAATATAGTAATATAGTATATTAAGTACAAATATTATATCACAATAAATTAAAATATTGCTTTATCTACAGACAGCTAAAGGCACTACAGATTACTTATATGATAAATAAATAAATAATCTTAATATATCAATATATTAGTTATAGGTATAAATATTATCATATAATATAATACAGAATATAAAAATATAAAATAAAAAATACATTTTACCTTTTTCATGTGAATAAAAACATTAAAAAAAGTAAAAATATATCATATATTTATATTATATATATAGTATATATATATATATATATTAATAATATTATGTATATATATAGATATTATAATAATATATATATATATATATAGTATAAAAATATAATATAATATATTAATTTATAATAATATATATAATAATATAATTATATATAACTATAGTAATATAATTATATAATATAAATATAATAAATATATATAAATATAAGAATATATATAATAATATATAATATATTATTATAATAATATATATATAATATATATATATATAATATATTATATATATAATAATAAAAAGATTAATAATTAATTAATTAATGTGTAAGCACAAGAGGGTATAAAGAGAATGACTACTAGATTAACTAATAATGCTATAGGAAATTAACGATAAAAACACGAAAGCCGTTCCCCGATATATTCACCAAGCACAGATGACTTTTAGCAGTTAGCATACACATGCTACTATTATGTATTTATTATTAGATTAGTCTACTACCTTATATTTATCGTAAGAAAATTGATTGACCGTTTCTTCTGTGCTGAGATAGAGCAGTGTCTAATGCAATGATAATAATAATTTATCTATATATACAATTAGGTATAATATATATTATTGATGATATCAAAATTTGCTCCAGCCTCGGCTCCCCTCGTTGGGTAAGAACTCTGTCGTCCTCGGTAGTGAGTATATATATATATATATATATATTAAATATATAATAATATATATATAGTATCCAAGGTGGAATTATATAAGTTCCACATATAAATACCTTCATCCACTGATATCATGAGTATTTGATAAATTTATAAACTATTATTATCAGGTGCGCGTACTGAGTAAAGAAAAGTTTAATATCTAACCTTCTATCTTGTACTAGCACATACTATCACTTACCGTATTACATAAACACCACATGACATCGAAAGTCCAGCAATATATTATATAATATAATAATATGAATTATGAAACGATATATCTAACGTATTAAGTCCGTTATCCACCTCGATATTACCACACAGAATGGACTTTTAGCATATTCATAACACTATCTAGCAGATTATGTCCACTGTAATTGCAATAAGATTCACCTTCATTCTAATCATTAGTAAATAAATGTACCAGTGTAGTAGATAGTTATGTGATCAAAAACACTGACCTGACAAATGCATAGTTATAAGGATATTATCTACTAGTAGTTATATAGTATTGGGTAGTTATATAAAATAATTGACTTCCTAACCTGACCCCCACGCTAGTCCCCTGTCTTGAGTATATATATAATAAAATCGTTCTCCTTTAGTATATAATATTATTATTATATTATATAATAATATATATATATATTATTAATATATATATATTATATATATTATATATAACTCAGTTTGAAAAGAATGAAGTTCAAATAAACTAATCTGCCTAACGAGTGATTCACAGTATTAAAATCTTAAACTTAGTTGTAGCTAAAAGGTTATTTGTGCTGCATGTTTACTCTATAGTACACCTCCGATAAATATACAAACAATGAACCATAGGCAGGACAATAGCAATATAATTCACACAAAAATAATAAAAATTCACTAAGAAAAGTTATTCAACTCTTCTCCTTATAAAGATAAATTAAAAAGAGTTCTAACAAATGAGACTATTAGCAGCGAACACTAAATCGTACTTTCCGCGAAGCACAATTAATTTTAACCCTTTTTTTTGTATAATAAAACAACGAAAAATAAGAAGATAATATCTAAACTATTTATCTCTTCTGAAAACAAGAGAGTAAGATCTTCACTTGACTGTTAATAACTATCACATATTTCTGACCTTTAGAATCCCACTGAGCTAAAATAATCGTCAACAACCAGCATAGTGTAAGGGTGATATAGATAACAAGTGTACAACTATTTATTCATAGTAACCAAACGTGATGCAGGCTCTAAATACAATCTTCACCGTGTCACCCATAATATCATATCTAGCTACTCCACCCCTTTATTATATAATATTAATAGATATATATATAATAATATATTATATTAATATATAATATTAATATAATATATATATATAATTATATATAGTATATATATATATATATATATTATATATAATATAATTATAATAGATATAGATATATATTATAAGATATATATAATATAATAAATAATATATTAAGTATAATATATAATATATAGAAGTTAAATTAAGATATATATATATATATAATATTAATTATATATAATAATGATACATATATATTATATATATACTATATATATTATTATTATATAATAATATATATATATAAATATATTATATTATAATAATATTAATATATATATAGTATAGAATATAGTATATATATAATATATTAATATTATATAATATATATTTATGATATATATATATAATAATATAATATAATTATATATATAGATAATAAATATATATAGTATATAATACTATATAATATATATAACTATATATATATATAATATATTAGTATATATTATATATACTATATATATTATAATAATATATAAATATATATAGTATATATATTATAGATATATATATAATAATATATATATATAGTATATAGTTATATAACTATATTTAAGAAATATATATAAATATTAATATAATATATATATATATAATTAGTATATATATATATATACTTATAAATATATATATATATATTATATATATATAATATAAATAATATTAAGATATAATTATTTATATTAATAAAAAATAATAATAATAATAAAAAATCACAAAAGAATGAAAATAATTTAAATAAAATAATAAAATATATAAAATCACAATATTATAATAAAGCATATAACAGAATAAATGGAAATAATTACATATTATAAATAAATAAATATAATATATTAATATAATAAATCAAATCTGGAAAATCAAATCAAAATCACAATCATTTATAATAAATAATAATAATAATAATTAATAGATATATTAAAAAATAATATAATAAAAAAATATAATAAAAATAAAAGAGCAGATGATCGTAGTTATTAATAGATTTTAATGCTGATTCTATATAACTTCGAGATTTATACATTGAAATATAAGTTGAACACTTATTAACTGGCTAGCATACAAACTGACAAATAAAACATCTCTAATATTTATCACTAAAGGTAGAAATTGATTTTCTCTCACCTTCATATCATCTGATTAACAGGAAACGTGGAAAAAGAATTAACCACAAAAATTTTGCATCCTGAAAAATCAACTTCCAAATCAGAGATAACAAGAAAAACAAATGAAATAGATCATATCGCTGGTATAACAAGTAATCAATCATTAAGAGGGAAAAGTATCAAACCTATATTCACACACGAAAAAAAAAAAAAAAAATACAAAGAAACAAAACACCTCATAACTCACAACAAGCTACTAGACGAACAACCGAATATACAATTTTGTGTAATATCACTTGATATGAAGATTTCTTGAACGTATCAGTATAGAGAAAATATATAAATATATTATGTAATAATAACATATATATAAATAAAAAAAATAATATTTCTATGTTAATATATATCTTCTAGTAATAAATCGTCATCGATCAAAAAAAGCGATAAAAAAAAATAATTATTAAGTACTCTCACATTTTATAAATTGAAAATTAGTATAATAATTAAAAAAAATTATGACTTGAATAAAATAAAGGTAATCTAATGGTAGGTATAGAAGTAAAAAAAGAAAAAGAATGGTATGAGGAAGTTTAATTATTCTTTACTGAATATTATATACTGACTTGACGATATTACTTAATATATACAATATTTTAACTGCTTTATAGCGTATGTAAAATAACACACACCTGGTTTATGAACACATATTAGAAAAATCATAAAATCAATTATATAATCAATATATCACGAATAAGATGTATATTAGATGGCAGGAGGGTCCTGTGGAGGGGTATTTGATTTACTGATTTACTGAATTTTTGTAGAGTTATATAAAAAAAAGAAAGATTGGAAATAGTTTTATACTGTATAAAAGATTTAGAAATTTTTTTTCTTTTTTCTTTTTTTTTATTTATTATTTAATATAATTCCTTTTTAATTATTCTTTTAAGGTATCCTCTCCCTCTTCCATATATTTAGAGGAGGTCAAATCTCGACGGGAACACAGGGGGATCGATTTTTTCCATTACCCCGTAGGGGAGGCGGAATTTATATTACACCTCTCCGCGACATCACTCACTCAATAATACTCAAAGATAGACGGGGTTCACTCCTACTTCACGTAAGGGTATTTATTTGGGAATTATTTTCCAGCTACTTCTTCCGTATACCCGAAGGTGTGGCCAGCTCGTCACGAGACCAACCAGTATCTCTCACTTCCACTCGAGGCCTGCACACACAGCCATTATACACGCTATAGAGTCGCGAGCCATATTCTTCCAAAGTTTTACAAATACACAATTTCACAGTAATGCCCACAGATATTCCTTGTGATTACGACACGATTTATTGTATTCCACAAGGAAACAATCACAGGAGAAAGGCCACTGGCTCTCCAAATATATGCCTTCACTCACTATCATATCTGGTAGTTACTTATAATTATTAACAATATAATTTTTGCGTTTAGTTATCTTTGCATTATTGTGTTGTATCATTGCTCTATTCTAAAATGTTCGAAGCCAGTATCTTCTGCATGAAGAGACTGTATGACTTCTCTTTGCCGGGCTTAGGCTCATTGTCGTATGGTTTATTACTACATTTAGTGAACTATGATTCTGTAATTATATCATTTTATTCTTATTTTATTATTTATTTATTACATTAGTCCGCACTAAAAGATTGGACCAGCTAGATTCCAGCAAATGTATACCTTTTCCAATGGTTAAATCTATTGTAGTTTGAACGATATGAGCGTGTGGCTTAATAACCAAATTAAATTTCACCTAAAAATATTTAATGCTTATTAAAAACCAATGATAAAGTCAAAAATTTAAAAATAAGGAAATAAATATATGCCATATAGATATACCTATAAATTATTTTAAAAAAGCTTAGTGTGAAGTGAAAAAGAAAAAATATAATATATTATCATAAATTTTTACTCTTTTCTATATATTATATATTATTTTAAATTTTTTTTTTCCCCAAAATAATATACGAGTATATATTTCACAAAAATAGAATTACCATAAATATTTATTATAGTTATGCGACACTACAACTATATATATATATATGCATTAATATATATTATATATAATACTCAACACACACCACCATATAAATATATATATAATAGATATATATTATATATATATAATATTATATATATATAATATATATAATATATATTAATATATATAATAAAGATATTATATATTTAATAATATTATATATATATATAACATATATAATGTAATATAAAATAAATAAAATTATTATAAATAAATAATATTTTAAATATATTTATATAATAGTAATATAAATATATATTATTATTAATATAGATATATATATCAATATATATATATATATAATTATATAATATATATTTAATATATATATATAATTTAAATATTACATATAATTATATAATATTAATATAAATATAATAGTAATAAATATATATATATATAATAATATATTATATACTATTAATAATTATAGTATATATATGAATATAATATATAAATAATAATAATATAGATATCATATATAATATATATATAATATAATATATAATATTTATAATAAATTTTATATAATAAATACAAGAATATAATATATATATATATATATAATTTATTAAATAATATAATATATAATATATATATATATTATATATATATATTATATATATATTTATATATATATATATATATATATACTATTAAATTAATATATATATAATATAATATTATATATATATAAATATTATTTATATATTATATATATAGATTATTATATATAATATATATATAATATATACTATAGAGAATATTAATATATGCATATAACACGAATAAAACATGACGATAAGAACATAGTTTTTAATCAATAATAATACGTACTATTTATTTGATAGAAATAATGAAAGAATTATTAAAAATTTATTATATTTACCATATTACACTTAATTTTAAATCACATTCCAATTGAGATATTTCTTAGGCTTTTTGTAGGGATAACACTATCAATTTTTTTTTAAATGAGCATGTCGTAACCTATATAGATAAGTTTAAAAAGCGTTTTGTATCTTTAATATAAAGAAAGCAGATACACTACTCAACTATAATATAAATATACTATATTATATTAATAAAAATATAATTATTATATGATATATAATATCAAGGAATAATGTAAATTGATTATAAAAATAATATATATATATAATATATAATAAGATAAATATATAGTAAAATTAATATAAATATATATAATATATATATATATATATTAAATAGAAGTAATATAAAGTACATTATAAATATAAAGTTTAAATATGGTGATATAGGTAAAAAGTGAGAATACATGAAATGTAAAATGATAGAAGTATAAAATTATGAATAGTAAATTACAATGTATAATGACATATAACATAATATCAATATACGTATGAGAAAAAGATATAGTAGTTGAAACTAATAATATGAGTGATGGAGAGAAAAAAGAAATACTAGTTATTTATTAAATTGAAAAATATTTTCTTTTCTTTTCGGATGATTTTTTCTTTTAATTTTTATGAAAATCAAGAATCAGGAATGAAGATTTAAGATTTTCGAATACATTAACCTGCATGTTTTTGAATGAAGACTCCACTCCATTCTGCTCTGCTATCAGAAATTGCAAAGAGTGAAACAAAAAAATTGAATTTGAGTCTATAAAAATTATAAAGCACTGCACACGGAGACATGTGATGTCGTCGATATAATAAAGGTGACTAAAATACTCCCAACACCCCTATACGTAAGTTTTAAAAAATTACTTCACGCGTATATTATAACAACATATCATGGTCACTACCTTTGAGATGCGCTCATATCCGGCCTATCTAATAATTGATACTTCAAATACTAAAATATTGTAATATATGATATATATATAATAATTATAATATATTAAGTAGTATATATATTATAGTATATATATATATATATTATAGTATTAATAATAATATATATATAATATATAATTATATATGAATATATATTAGTTAAAATATTATAAAGATAATTGAAGAAGTATAATTAATAGAGAGATATAATATATATATAGATATAATTAATAATATGATATAATATATATATATATAGATATATATATATAATAAATATATAATATATTATATATATATATATTATATATTATATTATATAATAATTATTAATATTTATATATAACATAAGATAATATAAATATATATATAATTAAATAATATATAATATATTTTATATTGATAAAATTCTTGTATATTATAAAGTTATGATTAATTAGAAGATGAATATAATATCATATATAGTTTTGATGATGATAATATATAAATATATATATATAAGTAAAATATATATTAGAGATATATAAGATGGTATTTCAGAGATAAGATTAGATATATATTATAATATACTATATACTATAATATACATTAATAATATAGTATATAAATATTATATAGAGTATATATAGATATTAATAATAAGTTTAGAGAATAGAGAGAATAGAGAGACAGAAGAAAAGAGGAAGAGAATTGTGATCAGGTGTTTATTGCTACAGATTGAGAAGACGAGATAGAGAATATATAGGATAGGATGAGAGAGAGATTGAGAGAATAAAAGATAATTTTACTATACATTATCGAATTTTAAAAAAATGCAAATATTATATAATTTTACATTATAAATCAATTCATTATATTAAGATTTGGATGGAGTAAGATGAGTTGAGCAAAAATTATTAATTCCATGTTGTATAAAAATTTTAGGTAAATTATAAAATAGAAAATGTAAAGATATTAATAAAAGAGAATAGAAATTCTGAATGAATAATAAAATTGCAGGAGGTATGAAAGCTGTCATTTCATGGTTTTGAGTCTCCCACTAAACCCCTTGATATGCACAAAAATATTTGTCACGAATTGGCTTCAAGACAATCATTGTTTGATTCAGAAAAGAAGCATCCCAAGAATTTGTTGGAGTCTTCATCTGAATCATCTCCAATACGTGAAGGAAAACCTCCCAAGCCTTCTCTGACTGCCACTGCATTACCGAAAATATCCCTAGCAAATTCTAATCCAGTTTCAAAAGATCATCTTAAAGGTTTCATGGACCGTTTAGATGCTTCGAAGACAAAAGATGATAAGAAGACTATTACTTGTATAACCATAAAGTCAGTCGAAAAGATTAATGAAGCTGTTAATGTAAAGAAAGATGACCATAGAGTTGGGGATTATAAATTAAAAGTATTGGAGGAGAAGACTAAAAAGAGAGATAGGAATGATGAAAAAGTTTTAAATTTGGTCAGTAAACAAAAAGATCTCAAAAATAATTTTGGGGAGTTGCGGAATAATTTACACTCTGAATATGAGAAAGAAAAAATATTAAACAATGTAAAAAGTGATAATAGATTAAATATTGAATCTCGCTCTAAATCAAACCTTGAATCTGGGAATTCAAAAAATTTTAAGTTAGAACAGGAAATGGATCATGTGATGAATGAATTGTTACAAATATCAAAGAAAAATTTAGA